>JAJLWW010000027.1:0-18560 GCA_030570935.1 Geotrichum klebahnii | reverse complement strand
GGCTTAATATTTTCTCTTCTTATGGTTATTTTTAAAGCAGTACCCAGATAGATAGTTAGCATTAGAGATTTTACAATGCCATTGTAGTAAAACGGTTGTGACAGGAGATTCTCCAATTATTCATCAATTGCTTGGCCTAAAATTTGAATGTGAAGCATTATTTATCATAGCTATAGATAATCATAACATTGATAGCTTATCAGAAAACTCACTCGGTAATTTAGTAAAGGGTTAATTTATCTATAACCATATACTGGACTACTATTCTCGTATCAAAACGTTATATTCGCCTTCAGGAGATTCTGGCCGGATCAGTGGCATATTAGATCTTTCAACCTAATTATTTCAAACTTGAACAAGTCAAGTCTAAGGTTTGCACTTCACTCACATTCGATAAATCGTCAATTACAGATAAGAATATACAGAAATTCTTTATTTTTCCTTTATTAAGAATATTTCCGTTTTTCTTATATTGGTGATTCATCAAGCCTGCAACTAAACGTGTCTGACGCTCTCACGAGTACTAAATTTATTGCCATGAAAATTCATAAAATTATTTAAAGCTCATCATAACCTTCAAGTGAGTTTGACGGTCATGAATTCCGGGACTACTTGGAGATATTGCTTCTCATCCTTTATGGATATATGTGCAACGCAGGCATTTTATTAGTCCAGGTTCAAATCACTCCAACAACATTTTGGTACCACCAACCCCAACCCTAAATACAGTCCAATCAAGACTTTGAATCTTTCTGGAAACCTCGACCAACCGTTTTTCAAGGTATCATCATTAAACATCATGGCCAGTAGTCGAGTATTTTCCAACCAGTCACTGAAGGTACGTATTCAGAAGGCGCGATGTAAAGTCTATTTAACTAATTTTGCGTCTAGTACGGATTGACTGCTTTCACAGCAGCTTTCGCTACCTATTCAACTATGCCCACTGCATTTGCTCAAACTCCTAAAAAGTCAATCTACGACGACGACCAGGAGTCTGAAGCTATTGCCCCTGCCGCTGGAACCAACCGTCCTGCTGCTCCTGCTGCTGAGGATCTTGCATTGACCAAGTCTGAGATTGTTAGCGGTGTTACCGTTAGAACCTCTGACGTCTTGGAGAAAACTATCAGTAAGGGCCGAACATGGCTTTATGGTAAAGCTGAACAGGGCCAGCAAAAGGCAGACAACGCATTTGAGAAGTACCTTAATGCTGAAAAGAATGTCACTTCAACCATTGCCGAAATTAAGTCTGACGAAGAGGACCTTCTTCCTGGCTCCATTTATGTGCTGGTCTCCACTCTTTCAGGATCTATCTTGGCTCGTAACCGCAATGTTCTTGTGCGAGGAATTGCTCCTATTCTATTCGGTACAGTTGCTTTCCGTTATTTCTTGCCTCAAACCTACGAAAATACTGGTAAACTCATCTGGAGATTTGAGCAGAAGGCTCCTGCTCTGGCTGAAGCTCATACCAAAACACAACAACAAGTTGATGGTCTAGTGAATGACGTTAATTCTGCCGTCAATAGCGGAAAGCAGGCTTTGGAAAGCGGTGTTCACAGTGCTAGACAGTTTGTTGCCGATTCTACTGGACTTCAAATCCCATCCGACAAGCCAAAAAAGGACTAATGGCTTGTTAATTTCATTATTATTGTTATTATATTGTATCTTGTAGATGTATTTCAACAACTTGTGCATTAAATGTTCCTTATTGATTTCTGTTGTAAAAAGAATCTTTCAGAATCTTTCAGTGTAGTCATAACAAATGGTTATGAGATTTGAATCTAGAGATTCTGAATTTGTTGATATAGCATGTGACTCGCTACTGCCTCATCTTCGGAATACTGTCACGACTTGGACTCACTTTTCACTAATCTCGAAGGATAGGATATAGGATGGAGTTATTGAAGTTTTGCCAATAAATTTATCTGATAACAATTCTTAGGAAATTAAATCCTTTGTTTTCATACACTCAATATCATTGGACTTTTATCTTTCAGCCATTTCACCCACTGCGATTAAACATCACTCTCTGACCCGATAATGAATTCTATACCCAAGGATTTGAACAACTATCGCAAGGTAACTCATTATAATATTGAACCTCTGCTAATCCCACTATAGCATCATTGAAAGAGCCAGAGCCGGGAAACTGGCGTGCAGAGTAATCAAACTCGAACGGTCTTTGAAACTTTATCTGAAAATCTAGTCATCTCAGTTTCTTGAATACATATGTGATCTCTAGAATAATCCAAGAATTTGGCTGGCATTGTATTAACTGTGTGATTTGAGTGGACATCGATATATCGGATATCGGTCCTATCAGGCTTTGAGCAGAAACCATGTACTCAAACTTGACGACATCCTCATCTGAACTGAAGTTGAGATCAGGACCAGCAATCTTTCTCATGAACATTTGTGAAACATGATAATATTGGAAAAATTTATGATCTCAGATCTGAAGCAAATGTTTAACTTTTTTCATTTTTCTTGGATGTCTCAATTCCCCTGTTCATTTGCTTCTACTGGAAAAGCCGCACTTATTGCATTTAATGTTCGTTACAATTGATATGTCAGTGTCTTGATCTCAAACATTTGTTAAAATTCCGTTTTATGGGTTTTCTTTCCATATGAATCGTTTCTGAGTTTAGAATTGCCAATCTGTATTATCGTCAGTCTTTGAGAAGGGATAGACCAACATTAAAGAAGATAATCCCTTTTACCGACAGAAAAAGTGACGACTTGAAATATTCGGTTAAAACAGAAAAGGTTAATTTGGATATGCCCATCAGAAACATCGATTACATATTAATTTATTGATAGCTCAAATCAGCTTTTAATAATACTGCAATGACGGCAAACAGCAACTCTCACTTCTTTCAAATTAAGCCCATTAAGAGCTCAGGTAGCATTCATATTAATCATGATTACAAACTACGCTTACAGTCTCCAATTAAAAATCAAAAGCTGGAAAGCCGTTCTATGCCTTTAATTCCTACTCAGCCTGAGAATCGGCCTAATAACTACGACCTCCGACGACAAGAATCGCCTACTTCTTTGTCTCACCTGCTTGTTGCAAATACTAGTTCCCCTTTAAATGTCGGTAATCGTCTATGCACCACAGATAATTCGCCAAGTAATTTAAATACAACGATCTTACATAGTAGCGATGTTAGTGGTACTGAAATCCCAACTCTGGCTTTTCAACAATCAGTGAGGGAACTTAAGGAAATTTATACACAAGATAGCCATCAATTGGAGTTTCAACACAACCCCTTTGAAAATTCGGAAAACACAAATTTCATGGTATACGATAACTGCCAACGACATGGATTTATATCTTTAATTAATTCTGGCCAATCCGTGAAACCTTTAGAAAAGGTGAGACATCTTATTACGTAGTGAGATGAGACTAACGTTCTCAGGGTCGTTTTATTCCCTATGAAAGCAGAAGGCATGAAACAGCAGGAAATCCTCAAACTTTTGAAGGAACAGTTACTTCTGGATGGAAAATTAAAAATCGGCAGAGAACCGTGCTTGCGGCATTGGTCTTATGTTTGAACCTTGGAGTAGACCCACCAGAATATTTACGACCTTATCCATGTGCTGTTATGGAGGCTTGGACGGATCCATCTATATTTCCTGATGCTCAAAAAGCTGTTGAGCAAATTGGAAAAATGCTTCAACGTCAATTCGAAAGAATTGGCACTAGAACTAGATTCAAGCAATGCTTAGACCCTTCCCTAGAGGATATAAAAAAAATGTGTATTGGTTTGCGTCGAACTGCTAAGGATGATCGCATTCTTTTTTATTACAATGGACACGGAGTTTCAAGTCGTACAGACTCGGGGGATATATGGGCATTTAATAAGAAGTACACTCAAAATGTCCCTATTTCTATATATGAGTTGCAAAGCTGGTTAAGTGCCCCTTCTATATTAGTATATGATTGTCCTTCTGCTGGAAAAATCATTAGCAATTTTATGAAGTTTATAAAGAAGCGGAAATCTGATGAGCTCAATCGCTACGAGAAAAATCCTGGCACTCCTAGTATTGAAGAATTTGAGAACTGTATTCAGCTTGCAGCCTGTTCAGCTGATGAAGTTCTTCCAATACGACCGGATCTGCCTGCAGATTTATTTACGAGCTGTCTTACAACTCCTGTTGAAATTAGCATTCGATGGTTTGTCTTAAACTCCCCTGTATTTAGGGAATTGTATACTAATTTAAATATACCAGGGGACCTAGGTGAACGTCATACACCTCTAGGTGAGCTTAATTGGATATTTACTTCTATCACAGATACAATTGCCTGGACGTTGTGTCCATTGCCACTCTTTAGAAAATTGTTTCGTCAAGACATTGTTGTGGCTGCTCTATTTCGAAATTTTTTGTTAGCTGAAAGAATAATGCGAAGTCATAACTGTCATCCTGTCAGTCATCCAGCTCTTCCTGCTACTTACAATCATCATATGTGGGATGTCTGGGATCTAGCAGTTCATGAATGCTTATTCCAACTGCCACTACTTCATGCTGTTCCTGAGCCTGGAGGAGTGCCTTATGAATATAAGCCTTCTCAATTTTTTGAAGATCAACTTACAGCATTTGAAATATGGATTAAATATAATGCTAAAGACCTTGATAAACGTCCTGACCAGCTTCCCGTACTGCTTCAAATCTTATTGTCGCATGGTCATCGTTTGAAGGCACTTGCTTTACTTAGCAAATACGTTGACTTGGGTCCAAAAGCTGTTGAACAGGCCTTAGCAGTTGGTATATTTCCTTACATTCTGAAGCTATTACAATCACCTGCACCAGAACTAAGACATGTATTGGTTTTCATTTGGGCAAAAATTATGGCAGTAAACGCAGACCATGTTAAGAGAGAACTTATCAAGGATAACTCTTTTGCTTATTTCATTCACATTTTGGTTTTGCAGAAGGAACATGGCGCAAACAACATGGGTCTATATGAGCTAAAGGCCAGCGCTGCATTTATCATTTCTGAATTCTGCCGAGGGTTTAAATTAGGTCAAAAACGTTGCATGACAAACGAAATTTTTTATGGTCTGCTTACACAAGTTGCTGAACCAGAGGCTCCAACTCTTCGTCAATGGTCTTGTATATGTTTAGCTCAACTTTGGAGTTTACGTATAGAAGCAAAATTGCTTGCTATTCAAGAAAAGTGCTTTGAAAGCCTATGCTGTTTATTGAGTGACCCAGTTCCTGAAGTCAGAACAGCTTGTATTTTTGCCTTAACTACCTTTATCAGTTCAAGGCCTTTACATACCATTGATGAAGAAATCAATGAGGAGGCAATTAAATTAGCAATTACTGTTCTGGCTATTTCAAACGATGGTTCATTTATGGTTAGACGAGAAGTTGTTATATTTTTTTCCATTTTTGTGAAACAAAATCTCAGCCTCTTTTTGATATGTGCATTCATTAGCTTGAAGAAAGAAACCAATCGTTTGGATTATAATTTTTTTGGTGGTTCAGAAACTGCGTGGCCGGCTAGTTCAACAATTTACAAATCAATTTGGCATGCATTGCTTGTACTTTCTACAGATTCTTTTCCAGAAGTGGCTCGTGATGCTCAGCAAGTTATTGACTATGTTTTACAATTGTTAAATGAGACTATCTTAAAGGATGAGACAGAATTGCTAGAAGATTTAATTTTAAAAAAATCTCAATCATCATTTTCTTCAGTTTCAATTAATTTTAATAAGGTTTCTCAAGCATTCCGCAAACTTTCTTTAGGCCCAGCGTTTGAATCGCAGTTGTCATTAATGTTGAAGCGATCCGTATTCTTTGCAGCCTCGATTTATCAATACTGGGGTGAAAGTTCATTGAAAGTATCTGCTCCCATATTTGGTTCACTAGCCGGAAATTTGGTCACAAAGGCTCCTTACGAAAACGAATATATGCCTAAAAATGCCCGATACAACACTGGGGATTCAGAAATTAAAAGGATGGGACTTCCCCTTGCTAGTGGATTTCTTGAATGGGCAATAGAGCACTTCCACTTACCTCAAATTGCCCAGCGTGAAGATGAAGAGCCTGGAAGTAAACGTTACACCGATCGGTTATGGCGGCGTGATAGAAATGAACAAATAAAAAAGGAAATTAAAACACAAAGAAACTTGGTGTTATCTGGGTCCTGGAAAAATCAAATTGCTGCTTTCAATAATAAGACTCAGGGTAGCAGACTTATCTTTGCACAGTTTGAGCCACATCTAGCAGTGATGGATGATAGAGATGGTGTGTCAATATGGGATTGGAATTTAGGCAAGAATTTAAACAGGTTTTGTAACGCAAATCCAGTTAGTACACGAATTACTGAGATCAAGTTTATAAATGAGAATTATCGGCCTTTGCTTTTAACCGGTTCTAGTGAAGGTGTGGTTAGGATTTATAGGTACTATGATGCAAGGAAACATATCGAACTAGTGTCTTCTTGGAAAGCATTGGATGATGTATTATCTGTTCAAAAAAGCAGTGGATTGATTGCTGATTGGCAACAAAGTCAAGGATCATTATTGGTAGGAGTAGATGTCCGATCTATTCGAGTATGGGATGCACCTCGGGAAAAGTGTGTCGCTGACATTTTTTCGTACTCTGATTCTCCTGTCACGTCACTTACATCGGATCCAGTATCAGGAAATTATATTATTGCAGGATTCGGAGACGGTTATGTTAGAACGTACGATCGGCGGCTGAATTCAAAAAATGCCAAGGTGAAAAGTTGGAATAAGCACCATAGTTGGGTGTTAAAAGTTAAAATGCAGCAAGGCGGAGCTCATGAGCTTGTTAGTGGCAGTGTGGATGGATCTGTATGTTTATGGGATATACGACATGCTAATCCTATTTTAGAGTATAAAGCTCACGAAACTTTTGGAATGTCAGCTATGGATATCCACGAACAAGCTCCCATCATTGTTACTGGATCACAAAAGGTTCATTTTTGGTCAACGTTGGGAAAATCCGCGTCAGCTAGTTTTTTGAGTTCTGATAAAGATGGGTATTTGGGGGCAAGCAGGGCGTTGTTTTGCTCTAGTCTCGCATTCCATCCTCAGCGTCTGATGCTAGCGCTTAATAATAAGCGAGATGCAAATATATCAATTTTCCGTTGTAAGTAGGGTGAAGTGATATTGATTTTATTTCATATCGTTTTATTTTGTTTTATTTCATTTCATTTTATTTCATTTCATTTTATTTCATTTTATTTCATTTTATTTCATTTGCTCTTATTCTATTTGCTTTTAGTTTTCATATATCCATAATTTGCTGTTATTATAAATTTATTTTGCTATTCTTTGGATTATATAAATTTCCATTTATTTTACTTTTATTTATTTTTTTTTCGCTTTCAGTTTGCGTTTAAGGTTTATGTAGTAAGGGATTTTTTCTTTACTTCGTTTCTGATGAAGTACCTACTATGATAACTAGTCTAATATATGCTTATTTTTATCATGATTATTCTGTTTATTTATGTTAATTATTTCTTCATGTTTTCTCTTCCATGGTTTTTTATTGATTATCATATATATACCTCTTTTTAAAATATTTTTTAAATATTTTTCTTTATATTGGTCTTTATCTCTTTATCTCTTTATCAATTTTCGTGAGTTCACTGTAATGTGATGTGACGAATGAATTATTATTTCAGAGTAACGTAGTGTAGCATTATTATGATTTATGTCTTGAATGTTTTACTTCCATACCTCAAGTTGAATCCACAGAAAAGGACTTTGCAGTTTTGATCTGTATAATTAAATTTCGTATTTTTTGTTGAACCTTGTGCTGAGATCGCTTATCCAATGATCATATTTTGATATAATTTAATAAATAAATGGAAATATTTATTTAAATTAAATGAAAGGTTTAATAATTAGTTAACTAACATGAAGAAATTAAAAAAAAAACCTTGGTAAATACCTAAAAACTTGGTAAACCTTTTAAAATACCAAGACCGTTCTTTTACCAAGTCGAAGGGTTTTAAAAATACAAAACCAGAAATTTGAAATGGTTCTTAATTAGGTAATTTTATAGATCTTTTAGATTACTATTTTGTATGGCATGATGGTTTAGCTGCTCTATTTCTACTTGGATAAATTACATACACTCTAAATTTCCCAACTTCCGGATACAGAGCAGAGAGTTTGTGATACCGGTGAACACGTTGGCATAAAAAATTTTTATTTATTTATTTACTTGATTGAAATAAAGAGATTAAAAGCGGTGACCTGCTTAGCCTAATCCTTGCTGTTACCTTTGGGGAAAAAAAGAAGAAATAATAATAAAAATAATATTAATATTAATATTAATAATATTAAAATGGCTTGGAATATAAAGAAAAAGGGGGTGAGCATGAAAATGAGATTCACGTACGTCTTGGTTTAACAGAACGTGAAGAAAAGAGACACTAAAATTTGCTAAAATCAACAAACTGAAAAAGGAATAGTAATGTCTTGTAATTATTCGGTGTTATAAACATATAATTCCGTTTCTCACATCGAAACAAGTCAAAAGGTGCGAAAAGCAATGAATCGTTTTGGGCAGACTGCGCTTGCCCAAGTTCAGTAAAAACCTTTTAAGAATCTTTAAGGAACCTTTTTAGGGAACCTATTAGACCAACTGATCAGAGCAGAATAAGAAAATTCAAAAAAATATCAACATTTGGGAGGGGGAGGAAACAGGCGGGGCGTATTCAAGTATCTGAAATGGAGAGTCGACTTGATGATCGTCAGTATTCGCCAATCATCAAGGCATTATGGAGCATTCAAAGCATCGTCGTCGTAGTAAAGTTAGGAGTAGAGTTATTCTAGAATATTAGGTATTTTAGCTTTCTTTTCCTTGATTTGGCCGTGGAATTTATTCCTTTGAACGAATGAAGAATAGTCCTACTGTGCTCCTTTACTGGCGATATGACTGATAAGTGATGACGATCACGAAACTTAACTTAATTCAAATATAAAGAAAAATAATTCAAGATCGAACTGAATTATCAACCGTTTTTTGGTTTTTTGTAAATTTTTTATTTTTTTTTCATCCTCTTGCACGCACCTGGTTCTCTGCTTCTTCAATTTTAGTCCACTAGCTGGCTTTTGGAAAGTGGTTAGTATGCCCTTACCCTGGATTTATAATCCTTTGTGAACGTTTCTGCTTCACATCTCTTCCATCTCGCAGCCAAAGACAAAATAAAATTCAAACTTTGTGAAAATATTTATATAAACATATATCTCTCGATTCAGATTCTTCTTTGAATTTGAATTTGAATTTGGATTTTATTTATTTTATTCTCTCTTTCCTTAATTTCATCTATTTATTTATTCGACTCTTTCAACTGCTCACTCTGGTATTCCTTCTTTCTCCAACCCGCCATTCTACGCCCTCTCTAATCTCTCCACGCTCACTTTCTCACACATACTCTCTCATATCCTATAATGAGATTCCTCTGGCATAGTATCACTCTTTTATCTATCCTGCTGGTCTCATTCCTAGCCGGGGTTGTTCGAGGTGAAGGAAACAGCCCTGCCGACCAAGACGAAGTTAGTCCAGTCATCACAGATAAAGTCTTTCTTGATATCAACCAAGATGGCATATTCTTAGGCAAAATTGTCATTGGCCTTTATGGAAAGGTCGTTCCTAAAACTGCTGAAAATTTCCGTGCTCTTGCTACAGGTGAAAAAGGGTTTGGCTTCAAGGGTTCTGTATTCCACCGCGTTATCAAGGATTTCATGATCCAAGGAGGTGACTACAAACTTCCACCAGGGTCTAAGGACAAGTCAATCTACGGACTAAATTTCCCTGACGAGAATTTCCGTGTGAAACACAAACCCTTTCGGCTTTCAATGGCCAATGCTGGACCTAATACCAATGGCAACCAGTTCTTCATCTCCACCGTACCAACTGCATGGCTCGATGGCCATCATGTGGTGTTTGGAGAAGTCATCAAGGGCTTTGACGTGGTCACTGCTATTGAACACGTCGCAACGGGGCAAGGCGACACACCAATCAAACCTGTCGTCATTGTCAAGTGTGGAAAGTACCTTGAGCCTAGGGAAGTAGGCCCAGCGGCGCTGAATGGAAATGATGCGGATTTATGACTATTGCATATGGCAGGCTTGTTGGCTGACATTTCAACCTAAATAAGACGCAAACCAAAAAGTGCCATTATCATCTTATATAATCCGATTACTAATATTGTGTCATCTTGACTACAATGTTATGTAATTACTCTCGCTACGGTGCCTACCCCATAATAATACCGGGGACAGCCCGAACTCTGAAGGCCGTCTAATGCGAACACCCATGGTCTTCCCCAGCTTTCACTCTCCCCATCCGTAATTCTTCCACACCCTATATATATTCTTCATGAGAACGACTTCTGTTCTTAGTTTCATAACCAATTGACTTTTTGGATAATAAATTAAAGTCACTTTTTTAATTTCATTTTTTTTATATATTCCCATGCTATCTATATCGTCCTCATCTTCTCGTTTCAGCGCTAGATTCGCTCTGCGTGCTACCCGTTTATTCGTTTCCCCACTTAACCAGTATCACTCCAAAGTAGCCTCAGTCTCTGAGGCCATAAAGCACATCAAGGGTGATTCTACTCTTCTCTGTGGCGGATTTGGTCTTTCAGGAGTTCCAGACACATTGATCAACGAGTTGGTGAAATCACCCTCCATCTCAAACATCACAGCTGTTTCCAATAACGCAGGAATTGATGGATGTGGACTGTCGCAGCTGCTGGTGACTGGCCAGATCTCGAAAATGATTGCGTCGTATATTGGCGGCAATAAAACCTTTGAGCAAATGTACTTGTCCGGCAAGATTGACCTGGAATTGACTCCACAGGGAACGATTGCAGAGCGTGTCAGAGCAGGAGGTGCTGGAGTGCCTGCGTTTTATACACCAGCCGGCGTGGGCACCTGGATTGAGGAAGGTAAGTTGCCTGTCAGATACTCTGAGGATGGTAAGGAAGTCATCAAGGAGAGCGAGCCGCGTGAGGTACGCACTTTTAATGGACGTCAGTATGTACTTGAAGAAGCTATCGAGGGTGATTATGCATTCGTCAAGGCCTACAAAGTAGACAAGATGGGAAATTGTTGGTTCCGCGGAGCTGCGCGCAACTTCAATAGCGCTATGGGCAGAGCTGCCAAATATACTATTGTGGAGGCTGAACATATTGTTGAGCCTGGCGAGATTCCTGCTGAAGACATCCATTTGCCATACATTTATGTGGATAAGGTTGTACAGTCCACAACGCCCAAGGATATCGAGATCTATAAGTTTGCGGTGGACGAGGAGTCTGCCAACAGTGAGTCTAGTAGTGAATCTGATATTAAACGTACTCGCATTGTGAAGCGCGCGGCTTTAGAATTCAAGGACGGTGATTTCGTCAACTTGGGAATCGGTATTCCCACCCTTGTCCCCAACTACCTTGCAGAGGGAGTCCATGTCACCCTGCAATCTGAAAACGGTATTCTGGGTCTTGGACCATATCCCAAGAAAGGCGAAGAAGATCCTGACATGATCAACGCTGGCAAGGAAACCGTGACACTTGCTGAGGGTGCCTCGTTGTTTGGATCAGAAGAGTCGTTTGGCATGATCCGAGCTGGCCGCATTGACGTGACTGTACTTGGAGCAATGCAGGTGTCACAATATGGAGATTTAGCAAACTGGGCCTTGCCAGGCAAAGTTAAAGGAATGGGCGGGGCCATGGACCTTGTGTCAAACCCAGCAGCCACCAAGGTAGTTATTGTAATGGAGCATACTGACCGTAAAGGCCGACCCAAGATTCTGGAAGCTTGTCAATTCCCGTTGACAGGAAAACGGTGCGTGTCTAAACTGATTACTGATTTAGCCGTGTTTGATGTTGATCCTAAAAACGGACTTACCTTGATTGAAGTTGTTGATGGATATACACCTGAACAAATTCAAGAAATCACCGAGGCCAAGTTCAAGGTTTCTGACAATCTTGTTCCTTACCGCGGATAAATAGAAAAGAAATAAATGAAATATAATAATAAAAATGAATAACATAGGTTTATTTTGCCATTATACAATTTATTTGCCATAGACTTGAAATTGTAATAATTTTTTTTTTTCCTTTCTCCGACCTATTAAGCAGCAAGGGCAGCTGCAACTGGCGACATGTCAATGTAGACAATGTAGTTCTCTAATTGAACCTTTCCACCGTCAAGGTCCTGTTTGCTAAAAGTCATCTCTGAAGTCCAGTCAACAACAAGGCTCTTTCCATTAATAAGTCCGTATCCGACAGTTCCCTCCAGCTTGTACTCATTTGAAGAAGTCTGGGTTACTTTATTGACGATATGATGACGGGTCAAGACTTTAGACCACATCCCTTGGCGGACACCTGCAATTGCAACACGGCCCTCGACAGGAGGGTTTGTAGAGCCCATGGTCAAGACACCATTTTCAGTGAAGCTGGTGACATATGGATCTTCACCTTCGGTAGGTGCAGGAGGCTTTGTGTCAGAAGCAAGGAAGAAGTCAACAATGAACTTCTTGACGAGCTCAGGAGTGGTTTCGGGAACGTATTCAGTTGACATATTTGAAGTGAGGTTGATGTGTATAGAAGATGGTATTATGAAGAGAAGAAAAAAGAAGAAGAAGAGAGAGATTGAAATTTCGATTCGGTTTTTACTTGATTTTTGAATTGGGAAGGGTTCATTGTTCCGATATTTCCTGATGATAATCTGGGGTCATTTTGCCGAAGTTGGGTGTGTTGGGACCTGGTGTAAACCTTTTTAACATGACAAATGAACTAACGGTCGGTAGAATAGAGACTCATGACCATAATGATGGAAGTATTCCTTACAAATACAGTAAAGAGGTTAGATTTCTATTGCTACTACCAATAAATGCTAAAACCAAGAAACCGAGCCAGATATCGTGAATTGGTCTTTGCCAAAGGTTTTGTTTCTTTGGTGCATTCGGATTCACGCCAAAACCTAACCTAATCACCTAACAGTACCAGCAACCACACCCGATGATGGTGCAAGCACCCGACAAGACTCAAAGTCCTTTTAATTTTTATTCCAAGAGTCTCCAAGATTTCTCTTCTTCTTCTTTTTCTCTTTTTCTTCATATGTTTTTCTATCTCTAACAAAGTGAATCAAAATGGCAATCGAAGAAATTAACAACAAAAAACTCAATGTTTGGGCGACTGGTCGCTCCAATGACGGTTCTCTTGGTCAGCCATTAGACCTCAGTGCTCCTACTTTGGTCTTTATTCATGGTCTCGGTTCTTCCCAAAACTTCTACTATGGTCTGCTACCCCAGCTCTTGCCTAAAGCAAATGCCGTACTTATGGACTCGGTCGGGTCCTCGCAGTCCCCCGTAGCTGCTGAACCACCTACTTTAGACTCTATTGTTGGCGATGTAAACGCAGTCATGGATCATTTCAAAATTACATCCAAGGCTATTGTTGTTGGCCATTCAATGGGCGGCATGATTACACTGAGATCGGCCGAACTCGACAATAAAAATAATACTAACCGAATTGAAAAAATTATTCTGGTTGGCCCTGTTCATCCAACACCTGCAATTGGCAAGGTCTTTGAAGCCCGAGTCTCTGCTATTGAAAAATCACAGTCTGTTCTAGAGCTTGCCGATGCTATTCCTCAAGCTGCTGTTGGATCAGCTGCTACTGGAGTACAAAAGGCATTTATCCGTACCCTTGTCGCTCAGCAGACCCCAGCTGGATATATTGCAATGTGCAATGTGATTGCAAACTCGACCCCACCTGGATATTCTGATATCAAGATCCCTACTTTGATTTTGGCTGGTGCTGAAGACAAGTCTGCTCCTTACGAAGGATGTGTCAAGGTAATCGAGGAAGGCCTTGGTGGTGAGGTGACGCTTACAGTTTTACCTGGAGTTGGTCATTGGCATTGTATTGAGGCTCCTGAAGCTGTTGTCGAAGCTATTTCCAAGTTTATTTAAAAAAACATAATAACTACTTTTAAGAGTATAATACATTGTGAATTATTATGATAGACTGATTTTTGTACGTGTTTGATATAGTTCTGTGCATTGACTGCTAAGCTTCTTTGTACCTGCCTACACTCTAACAGATCTACCCAAATCAATCTTCCAGATGAAAGAAGTATGAGAGTAAGCTGGAACCCAAGATTTCAGCTATATTAGTATTATTATTCGTTTAATTTCAAAGTCGAGCAAAGTTGACCTCGTTTCAGTTATATGAATTTCGAATATTCCAGTAATTGGAAATAAATCTCGTCATGGCCACAGGTTATTGTTCCATTTCTCTTTTAGTGGAATTGTGATTTTGACGGTTTCAAGATATTTATTTAACATGAATCCACAAGTTATCCATTTTTCATATTCTTTTTGTAATTTATATATTTTATTATTATTTTTGTTACCTTCTATTTTATGGAACAGACAAATAAATCGATAGATAAAACCTCCCCGACCTGCTGCTCTTCTTGTTCTTCTTCTCCTTTCATTTCCTCATAAAAAAAACCACACACTCAATAATAAATAAGCCACCGCACTTACCCATGTCAGCATCTCCTATCTCTCCGGAAACACCGTCCACTCCACTATCTGTTATCGAGCCAGACGATTACTGGATCTTTGGCTATGGATCACTTCTTTATAAACCGCCTCCACACACAGATATGCGAGTCCCTGGCTATATCCATGGATTTGTACGCCGGTTTTGGCAGTCCTCAAACGATCATCGTGGTACTCCACAAGCCCCCGGCCGTGTTGTAACGCTCATCACCCACCAGTTCTGGCAGTCCCTAACTCCCCCGGATGTTCATCCTCAACCGGCTAGTGGACGGACTTGGGGTGTAGCTTACAGGATCAAACGAGATAAGGTCGAGGAAGTGAAAGATTATTTGGATTTAAGAGAACAGAACGGATATACGGTTGATGTGGTGCCTTTCACTGTAGCTGAGATAAGCACAGCTGTTGATAGTGACGCCAGCGAAGAAGAAGAACAACTGCAACAACAACTGCCGCCGCCAAATACAGTCATTCCTTGCGTGGTTTATATAGGCACACCTGAAAATGAAGCATTTGTTGGACCGGTTCAAACTCCCGAACAGCTGGCGGCTCATATCTTGGCCTCCAAAGGACCCTCCGGGGAAAATAAAGAGTATCTTTATAAACTCCACGATGCGTTAATAGAGCTCTCGCCCGATGCACATGATCTTCATATTCAAGACCTTGTTCGTATAGCCAACCAACTAGAGGCAAAAGAACTTGAGGTTAAATCGGCTTAATAATATCATCACTTTTATCATCAGCATACATGAATGTTTTTTTCTTATTTATTTTATCATCTACATATTGTATTACTATACTCGAAGAGACTGCAAGGAAATAGATCTATAAATAAATAAATAAATAAATAAATAAATCATATTTATAATACTTTTCTTTTCTCTATGTACAAATAATTAAACTCGCTTAGACTCGTTATTCTGGAACTGCCTTAATTCAAACTCAGTCGGCCAGTTTTCGCCTGTCCCGCTCACCTGGCCATGCTTTTGCAGGTATTTGCCGTTCGGGCTATACGTTATTAGCGCACACAAGCTCATTTTCGAGGGCTCCAGACCAAGTCTCTGCATCCAGGGAAGAACCTCCAACAAATCATCTGAATACCCTGAACGGCCAAGCATTAGAATATACATGTAAAACAGTTGATCTGAGGGATACAACTTGAGTAAATCAAACGTATCGCCGCCGTCAATGTAAGCTCCACGCACCCAGTGCTTGAATTCAACTACCATACGTTGCGCAGCATACAATCCGTTCCAAACAAGCGTAGGATCTGATGCTGCAGCTTTGCAAGCGTAGTAAAGTGTCCAAATATCGGGCTCGCCCTGGATACTACTGTAGATGTCCCACATTTTGGTAGGATCGCCGTTATAAAGCTCACCAGCTAGTAGCGCATTGTAGGCCGAAACGGGTTTATAATCCATTGCACACAAGAGCTGTCTTGCTTCGTTCAAGCCGTTACCCCCACTAGTACTATCTCGGCACGCTGTTTTAAGGTACGTCAATGCTACAGCGTTTGTCATATACTCAGGGTAAGCATGCACAATATTTCGAGCTGTTTCAAGAGACCCAAATCCCATGATGACTTGTGAAAGTAAGTAAGGTGAGATAGCATTGGGACTAGACATGGCTTGGATTTTGGTCCAAAGAGCTTGCATCATATCGGGAGTAAGCTCGTTCAATCGCCGCAACTGGCGTAATAAGATTGCCCATTGTATACTGTTTGGTTTTATAATAGTGTCGAATGCAGTTAAGGCTTGGTCTCCTGTTAAGCTTAGCAAAATCTCCAGGCAGGTGGGCCCATGAAGATATGGAAAAACGCCTTGCAGGTAAGGCAGTTGGTCCTGGTTTACTTCTTGATGCAGAGACTGTTCCTCTTGTTGTTGATGTTGTTGGTGATCTGGTTGTTGGTTTAAAGCCCTAAGTTCCGCTACTGAATACGGGTAGTCATGACGTTTAATAGCATCCAAAAACGCAGCCGCCCGATCTGGCGATTCATGTCTCAGTACATATCCTACAGCCAAATACCCCTTCGAGTCCAAGGCCACACCTGCCTTTGACATGCGATCTACAATAATACTTTGAGCCCGCATTATGAAGCTGGTTTCACGAGTATCACTGGCTGCACGGCCAAACCGGGCTACCTGCCACAACAGCTGGTTGAGTAATGCGCTGCCAGTAGTGCCGTGAAACAAATCCGGCTGGGCTGAATCCATTGCAACCTGACAAACTGCCGGTACAAGGTCAGGGACCCACTTCTGAATGTCTTGCAACACACGGAACAACATTTTAGCTTGCGTGGATGAATCATATAAAGGGTATTGCTGAGAAAACCACCTAGCCAAACTGGAAGCAGATAGCCTGGAGTTGCAATATCGACGTAGTGTAAATAAGATAAGAAACTTGGGCCATTTTGTTGGACCAGTTGTAGTAGTAGTCCCACCTTGATCCATAACTTCGAGAGCTGCGTGAAGTTGGGGAGCACTAATACATTCAATCCAACGATCCAGATCTTGTTTTGTGAATCCATGCCGTTCCAATGCACGGAGAACGCGCGCCATACGTTGTGATTCATTTGCAATGGGTTGATATACGAGCTGATCTACATTTTCAGAGATGTCGATGTTGCTATTGTTTTTGTCCGTGTTGCTCTCACGATTGGTATTTGGGGTGGACTGAGGCACAAGAGCAAGAATCTCATTGACTGCAGACTTGTGAGATGTTTCAAACAAAGTTCGAGCAAATTGTGCTAGATCTTCAAGAGAGTATTGTCCATTTTTCACTTGTTGTAAACGAAGAGCTAAAATGGTTGCCTTTTCAAGATTGTCGATTTGCACTCCGCCTGGAGAAGAGATAACAAGCTGGGGTTGCAACTGGTGTTGGCGTCTCCTTATTCGCTTCGGTTGCAGGATAGAAGAGGATGCTGATGCTGATGAGTTATAAACGTCAAAGGAATCTGACCGGGGTTGGTCATGCTGGGATCTGAGTTTGCCTTGAGAGGCCTGGATCGGCAGGTCACCAGATTGGATATAGTCTACTAAGCGAAACCCATGCTTTTTAATTAGAGCAGGTGAGGTACTAGGCGAAGCCTCAGGCGGGGAAGAAGTAGCATGGTAATGGCGCTGCTTCTGATGAGGTTTGTTTGGAAGCGGGTCTACAAGCCAACAAACAAAAGCGTCATATAAAAACGAGTTTGTTTGCCGGGAGCAGCACCTACTAGTGGCCAAACGTCCACGCATTTGTTTTGTATCGAGCAACGAAACAAACCAATAGTGGAGGTGGTGGTAGTAGTGTTAACTATGCTGGGGTGGAAAGTTTATGCCTTGGCTGGGGAGAGGAAGAAATATTTCTTAATAAATTTGGAATGGATCAGAGAAAAATTTCTTAGTCAGGAAAAAAGATCTAAAGAACATTGGTCCTTCCTAATATTTGCTCACGCATGCACACTGAAGTCGGCAGGTAAAGTTAAGATAAAGGAAATATTTTAATCATCCTAGTACTGAGTGGTTGAATAAAATCAAACAATTATTATAATTCAAATTATGAAAAGTACTAGCGAGAGCTGCTGTTTGACAAAATTGCAGTTGTAAACTGGGAACAACAAAAACAAAATTAAAAAACTTCCTTGCCAGGGGTCGAACCTGGAATCTTTCGCTGTGACCAATCATACGCTTCAGAATGAAATCGTAGGCGAACGCCTTGCCATTGGGCCACAAGGAACAAATTATATTTTAAAATATTTGTTGTTTTATAGATGATTATTTTATATGCATAGTCTCTATAAATTTTTGAGTGATTTGACAACTTTGGAGAAAAGAAACTACTTATGGGAGAAACTACTGCCAGTACAACACCGAGATGATGTCTACCCACCATTGGTAACTAAAGACGAGGACTGGCCTGATCTTAATATAAGTGAAATAGATGATGTAATATATAGTCTCCCCGACTTCAAGGCTCCAGGTCCCGACCAGGTAACAGGACTCACTCTCAAGCGA
>JAJLWW010000026.1:163019-188679 GCA_030570935.1 Geotrichum klebahnii | reverse complement strand
AGCATTCTATGTTTAGGCCTGCTGGTTCCATATGACCATCCATTGCTGTCTTTAAAGTCCAAATCTTCACCGCTGTTTTCGCCGTTTGTCATTGCGATTGTCAATTCTGGCACTGCCATCTTCCCCCACGTTTTTAATGCCATTATTCTATGTACCATCATCTCCGCCGGCAACTCCAACATTTACGTAGGGTCTCGCCTGCTGTACGCGCTAGGATCAGCTAAACTGGGTCCTAGGTTTTTGACTCACACTAACCGGTATGGCGTTCCTGTGTGGGGAGTGGTTTGCACGGCTTCCATGGGATTACTCAGCTTTATGGCCATCACAAAGGGAGCCGCAGTATTTACTTGGCTGCTCAACATTGGAGCTGTAGCCGGGCTTATCTGCTGGACGAGCATTGCCGCATCGCACCTACGATTCATGAATGCATTTCAAAGGGACGGCCTAGCACGCGAGCACAATTTAACATTTGTAGCTCGCGGCGGCCGTGGCTACGTGTGGTATACGTTTGGATGCCTAGTGACTGTGATTATAATCCAAGGGTTTCCTGCGTACTTTGACTGGACAGTTCACAGGTTTCTGACCACGCATATTTCAGTGATTATCTTTGTGTTACTGTGGGCGTTGTTTCAGTTGATTTTGAGGACGCCGCTATATATCAAGTTGAGCGATATTGATATTAGCAGCGGGAGCCGGGTGATGGATGAAGATGACAACCAGGACGAAAAGGCGGGGCCCAAGACCTTCTGGCAGCAAGTGCTTGATACTTTGTTCTAGGAGCTAACAGGGTTTGTATGTAATAATTAATGTGTGAGACTTAAATATACGCCATGACATAATATACACGAATTTTTACTTTCCATGTAGTTTTTTTGTTTTCTTCAACGATTTGTACATTTTAAAAGTATATAACACTGGACGACAAATAAGAACCAAAGACAATGGATGAGAGTGAATTGAATGCGATTAGACAGGCCCGTATGGCCGAGCTGCAGGGCAAGTCTGGCGGCGGCAGTGGACGAGCAGGTGGTGCCGGATCACAGGATTCAGGCGACCAAAGCCAAAGGTGTGTTTAGTATTTAAGTGAGCTGGTGAGCTGGTGAGCTTGGTGAGCTGGTGAGCTTGGTGATTTGTGTTAAAGTTTGTTAACCGTGGGTAATAGGGCTGCTCAAGAAGAGGATATGAGAGCGTCAATGGTGAGTGTGCTTACAGAGTGTTTATTAGCCAATATCTAATTGGAATAGCTGGCTCAAGTGTTATCATCTGAAGCTCGAGAACGACTTAGCAGAATCCGAATTGTGAGAAGCGATCGAGCCCGAAAGTACGTATTTTGCCCAGTTTTGCATGGAGTAAGATTAACCGGCTTTTTAGCGTGGAGGACTTGATTTTGCGATTGGCTCGTAACGGCCAAATCCAGAAAAAAGTAACTGAGACTGAGCTGATTTCGTTGCTTGACCAGCTGTCTCAGCAGGAAAGCAAAGCCAACAAGACCAAGATTGTGGTGAGTAAACCGCGTTTGTGATGACATTTGAAGTTCTTGTATTGTAGTTCTATTTTATGCTAACGGTATTCAGTTTGAACGACGTACTACTGAGCTTGATGACGATGACGATGACTTTTTTGATTGAACGTATAATATAAAGATGAATATGATGCTATTGCAATGAGCTCTACACCTGTCCTCGTAAAGGTAAACCCGTAAAAGACGTAGAGCCGAGACTCCTGGCTTTACTAGTAGGCTCGTACGCGGTGCCTACAGGGTTAGGTCACTTAATCCTTCTTATGTGCTATCTCTATCAATTTGCTTCTTCTTTACGCTTATTATTTGATCTATTAATACACTAACGACAGAACATCTTTTTGCTACTATTAACATGGTTTACATGCCCAATAGCCAGGCTCAGCAAGATGCCATTAGTTTTGTCAACTTCAACCAAGACTCCACGTGTATTTCTGTTGGCACACAGAGCGGGTTCAAGATCTTTAACTGTGATCCGTTTGGCAAGTGTTTTGCGGAGAGTAAGTGTATCGAGGAGAGAGGAGTATACCGTTTATTTTATTTATTTTATTTTTTTGACTGATGAACGTGTAGATGATGGTGGTATTGCCATTGTGGAGATGCTTTACTGCTCATCGCTGGTGGCGGTTGTAGGCATTGGAGAACAGCCGTGGCTTTCTCCACGACGGCTCAAGATGATCAACACCAAGGTAAGTTTTGATTGAGTATGGATTATTATTATTTTTTTATTATTTTTTATTATTTTTTTTTTTTCACAAGCTAAATCCAGGAACAGACTAAGCAGAGTATTTGCGAACTTACATTTCCCACGTCTATTCTCAAAGTCAAATTAAACCGACGGCGACTGGTTGTTCTTTTGGAAGACCAAATATACATTTACGACATTTCAAACATGAGGCTGCTCCATACGATTGAGACGTGGCCTAATCCCAATGGCGTTTGTGCATTATCAGAAAGTTGTTACCTTGCGTATCCATCTCCAGCGCCGCCCAAGGGCGGAGGCATGTTCACGCGCAACAATAGTGGTAATAATGAGAATAGTAGTAAAGACAATAATAGTACCAGAAATAGTAGTACCGGCAGTAGTAGCATTGGTACGGCGGCCGGCAGTATGGTGAGTTCATCTCCTAACAGAGCAGGCGATGTGGTTGTGTTCGACACGCAGAGTTTACAGCCGGTGAACGTGATTGAAGCCCATAAGAGCCATGTTCAGGCTCTAGCATTTAACGGGCCTGGTACATTACTAGCTACGGCATCTGATAAAGGTACAATAGTGAGGGTTTTTAAAGTTCCGAACGCAGCTAAGGTCCAAGAATTTCGCCGCGGTACTTATGCGAGCAAAATCTATTCCATGAACTTTAATAGCGATTCGAGTTTGCTTGTGGTGAGCAGTGCGACAGAGACCGTTCATGTGTTTCGAATATCAGGGGGAGCAGCAGCAGGAGGAGGAGGAGGAGGAGGGAATGAAGAGGGAGGTATAAGTGGGAATAATAATAACAACAACAATAATACTAATAATGGGCCACTACAACGCCGTGGGTGGAATTTAGCTACAGGATATCTTCCAAGTATTGTGACCAAGATGTGGGAACCTCAACGAGCGGTTGCATTGGCTAAGATTCCGGTGGGCGGAGGAGGAGGAGCAGGAGGAGCAGGCAGAGGAGGAGCAGGTATCGGCGGAGGGTCAGGTACGACGAAGAGCCAGCGCAAGTCAGTTGTTTCGTTTAATGGCGATAGTAGCCGGGTGTTTGTGATTACGGGAGAAGGGTATTTCTATCAGTTTCGGCTTAATAGTAAAGAGGCCGACGAGGACGGGGCAGGAGGACCAGCAGGAGCAGGAGCAGGAGGCAGCAGGGAATGTGAGTTAGTTCAGCAGTATTCATTAGGGAGTACATGAATTACACGAGGTACAAGAATTTAAGAGTGAATGTGGTAAAATGACAAAGTAAAGAGAGTTTGAATTTACAGATGTCAAGAGAGAGTGTGGCTGTGGGTTATATATTATGATTTGGCAGATGCTCTAATTTGGCAGATGGATATAAATTTAGCAGAGGTCTTTAACATGGAGATTTAAAACGAAGAAGATGAAAAAAAAGTTAAAATCATAAAATCCTTTTATTTTATTTGGCATTTAATTGATCCCTTCTCGTGGGTTGGTGGTTTTTAATTATATATTCATCCATGTTAAGAGGATCGTCATAATCGTCATCGTAGTAGTCAAATTTAAACTTTTTGAATTTAAAATTTTGATTCTTATGATTTTGACTTTTATGAAGATTTGAATTCTCATGACGATTCTGTGATTTTTCCTTTCTCCGCACGAGACAACCGGAAGTCTGAAATAATCAGAATCATAGTAATAAAATATCAAGTTCACTATGAAGTTGATTAATTTCCTTTAATGTTTTTTGTGAATTTCCCAGTAAACGATTCATCGATTCATTTGATTCATTCGGATTATTCTGTTTCCTCTTTTTTTCCCCACAAATAAAAATAAAAAATAAAAATTCATATTCACTTAGCCAAAACGCTAAAAACAGTTTAAAAACCTGAGATTTTTCCTTTTTCTTCTTTTCATTTTTCTTCTTTTATTTTATTCCTTCTACTGATAACAACTCTCATTCAACTTCCATTATCAACAACAAACACCATCTGCCAACAGACTCAGACACTTACATCAATCTTCATCTGCCAACTTAATCCACTGCTGCCCTGATCTTCGCCTGCCACCATGTCCGACATTCAATCGCCAACTTCTACACAACCAACGTCAACACCGACGTCAACAACCACAGCATCTTCATCTTCACCATCATCATCTTCATCCTCTTCACAACAACAACAGCCATCCGCTGCGGCCCCTCTAGGCCCACCACGAAAACGAACAAAGGTATCCAGAGCCTGTGACGAATGCCGACGAAAGAAAGTACGTATAAAATCAATTAATTCCCTTGTGAATGCCTCTCTGCTCTCTGCTCTCTGCTCTCTGCTCTCTTTTCTCTTTTCTCTTCCCCCACCACCCGCTGCCTCTCCCTGAAAAAACTCCGTGGTGCCAAACCCTTCCCCTCTTTCCCTCCCTTCCCTCTCGTTGCTTTTTCCTGCTTTATTTCCCCTTTGGGACCTTCCCCACGTTTCTCGTTTTTCCCATTTTCCCATTTTTCCTTTACCCCTTACCCTTGCCCATTTTTATCCTCCTACTAACGCCAAATCGTTTTTTTTTTGTTACTCAGATCCGATGCGACGCAAACCCAGACGAAGGAATCCTCCAGTGCTCCTCTTGTAAACGAACTGGTGACAAATGCTCCTTCTGTAGAATCCCCATGAAACGGGGCCCTTCCAAAGGGTAAGTACTTCTTCACCATTACTTCAACGTCTTTCATCTAACTATTCTCAGCCAACGAAGAGACTCTTGCTCTTCTATTAAACTCCAACACCCTCAATCTTCATCTCCATCCTCCACCTCCCCTTTTTTTAACCAACAACAATATCCCGGACTCAAACCGTATTCCCCCATCTCCCTCCGGCCAATTCCCCACGGCCAACAGCACAGACTTCCCTCCATTGACTTCCTCACTCGCAACCACCCGTCATCTTCCTCTTCCTCTCCCTCATGGCAGCACCAGCAGCACCAGCAACAGCAGCACCAGCAGCACCAGCAAAACCAATCTCACCACTTTAACAACCTACAATACCCGACAACGGCCCCTCCTAACTACCAACCCCATCCGTCTCTACTGCCCAACGGTAGTCCCGGTGCGGCGCCTTCCTCTTACGAAGACCAACCCCTCCGTTCCGGCCATTCCTCTCGGTCCAACTCCGTACCCTCGTATCTGCCAAGCGAAGTGGCCGAGTCTAAAAAACTCTACCCAGCGCCAGCCGCATCTCCTCCCTCGCCCAACTGCCCAGCGTCTCCTGAACTCTCCCCCCGCTCCTCCGGCGCAGATCATCCCCACATCTTTGCGTCGGCCACCTCTCCCACCGCCGTACAACCACCACCAGGCCACCACTGGCAGGACAGACAGATTGACTCGTACTACCAAATCATCCACCCTACCCTGCCCATTCTACCTTCGTCGAAAATCAGACTACGCGAGTTCCTTGCCGCTTGCCCGAACTCGTCCCTACGCGATGCCCTGCTCTCTGGCCTCAACGGTTTGGCCAAGAAAATGTCGGACCATGGTGCTGCCACCTCCGCTCACAAACCTCAACTGCTCAACGCAGTTTGGGACCTAGCTGAATCAAGTGGTGGCCTCATTACCGACCAGCTGCCCTACGAGTCAAGGTCCTTGTACCTCGTCTGCCTCATTTTCCTCTTCTTGTATACAGATGAGAGCATGTGGCTGGCCTCTGCTGTCAGTATTGCCTACTCAATGGACCTCCACATCACCACTGATACCGCGCATGAAACCGGGTCTCGTCGGCTGTTTTTAGTGCTGGTCATTCTGGACAGTATGAACTCCGCTGTCAAAAACCTACCACCGTTCATTCCACAATCCTTGGTTCACTTTGACGAGGACCGTGACGCTCTTTGTTTTGGGTCTCGTACAGGTGTCGAGATTCTCAAACTTTGCATTGTCTTGCGTAATGTGAGCAACGTCAAACAGCAGCCTCGAGGATCTTTGAACCCGGCTTACCTTGATACCCTCAACTTTGAACTAGATGCCGTCAAGAATAACATTGAGGGTCTCTGGGACACCGTGCCTATTCTCAAAGCCTTGTACTTGTCTGTGCTAGTCAATCTGTACTCTTTACATTTGACCAGCAACGATGCAACTGTCCTCAACAATATTTGTGCTAAAATGATGGGTACCTTGACCGAGCTTAGCTTTCTCATGGTCTCTCCTTTAATCTCTGTCTCCCCATTAATGGGTTACTTTTACCAGCTTATCTGTGATGGCGCCTGTAAAGTAATCACCGTGCTCCCACGTATCCAAGCTGCACCAGCGACCTCATCCCCCGTTATCCGTGAGCAAGCACTAAGTTTGCTTGAGTTTTTGCATACCTCGGCTGGACCAGCCCATGCGAAATCCTTAAACAAAATGGATTCACTGTTGCGTGGTCAGCAGCAGCAGCAGCAGCAACAGCTACAACACCAACAGCAGCAGCGAAAACACAATACAAAAGGCCCAGCGTCGCCACCCACTTCACCTTCATCTTTACAAGCAAAAAGCCCTGATTCTACATCAAAGGCAACCTCTACCCAGTCAGTAACTTACATGTATGATCAAACTGCAGGTCCCCAAACACAACAACCAAAACCAGCGTTGTTACGGGGGATTATGATGGCTACAAGCCATAGTGGTCTTGATAAACTTGCTAATGTGGCTGAAAAAGTGAAATTATTTATTTAAAAGAAAAAAAATATACCAGAAAGAAACAATTGTATTTTAAAATTTCAAAAATTAATTTTCACACAATGTATGTCTATTTTAATTTAACGTGTTTTTAACAAAGTGCTTAGCCTCGTGTTTGTGATCCTTTGATTTCGTGGATTCCTGGTGTGGCACCAGACCTAACCCAGGGCGTTACCAGGGCAACGCGATTAAGCTCATATTTGGGACACTTGAAAAAAAAGTAAACAACAAATGTTTACACTGAAATCCAAAGAGAGACGTTGATTCACGTTTTAATATCACCTTCATTTTATTCAAATGTTAACTTCTAGATATTGGACTTTGTGTTATTTTCCGTTCATGATTTAAAAAAAAAATATTCTTTTAACATTATTAATTTTAGACGACCACACAACTTATTTATACAATCTTATACCCAAACACTTGTTCGTTTCTTCGCTTGAGCAATGAGTGGAGGTAAAGAGTCTTCTATTTCAGTCACAGGTATATTCCCCAGATCGTTGTGCATAGCTAGACAATTCAGACTTCTTGCTAACATAGACCATAGTTCGAGTAAGACCGTTTACAAGCGATGAGTTGAGCCATTTGCAACAAATCTCAGATGAACCCGTATTCCTGGGCGGCGGAAACCTAGCCGGTGGGAACGGCGCCAGAGCATCTCAAGCTGGTGGCATGGCGGCCTCCCGAAGTATGGGCTCGAAAGCAGGGATTCGCAAGGTCATAAATGTAGTGGACGATAAAATGCTGATTTTTGATCCGCCCATCAAACACAGCCCTGTACCATTTCGAAATGCAGGCCGAGGAGGAGCAGGAGGTCAAATCAACAACACAGCAAGGATCCGTGAACATCGGTTCGTGTTTGACCGCCTGTTTGACGACACGGCGGCCCAGGAAGATGTATACAGTAACACCACGCGGCCGCTTTTGGATTCAGTTCTTGATGGCTATAACGCGACGGTGTTTGCGTATGGAGCCACAGGGTGTGGCAAAACACACACAATTAGCGGGACCCCGCAAGCGCCTGGCATCATCTTCCTGACCATGAAGGAATTGTTTGAGCGCATTTCAGAAATAAGAGATACCCAGCTGGTTGACGTGTCGCTGTCGTACTTGGAAATCTACAATGAAAGTATCCGGGATTTACTTGAGCCTAGTAACAAGCAACTGGTTCTACGTGAAGATGCAGACCAACGTATATCGGTATCGAATTTAAGCACTCATAAGCCTCAAAATGTGGAAGCTGTGATGGATATGATTCTACACGGCAATCAGAATAGAACTATTTCACCGACTGAGGCTAACGCGACATCATCACGGTCTCATGCCGTACTACAAATCAATGTCATTCAAAAAAACAGAACCGCCTCATTATCAGAAGCACATACGTTTGCAACGCTTTCTATTATTGATTTGGCCGGTAGTGAACGTGCCTCTGCGACCAAAAACAGAGGCGACCGGTTACTAGAGGGAGCCAACATTAACAAATCACTTTTAGCGTTAGGAAACTGTATTAATGCGCTGTGCGACCCGCGGCGCAGGAACCACATCCCTTACCGTGATTCAAAACTAACCCGGCTACTTAAATTCTCGCTGGGTGGTAACTGTAAAACGGTAATGATTGTGTGTGTCAGTCCCTCAAGCAAGCATTATGATGAAACCTTGAACACGCTCAAGTACGCAGATCGGGCTAAAAAAATCAAGACTAAAATTATTCGAAATGAACATAACTTGGATCGACATGTCGGGTCTTATTTGAAAATGATTACAGAACAGAAAGCAGAAATTGAAGAGCTGCGAAACCGAGAATCTAAAGCCGTCAGTTTAGCGTTGGCCAATGCCGACAAATCACAACAGCGATGCTTGAAAGCGTTATCTGAGGCTGTTGAAAGCCTTCGCAAAACATATACCAAAGCATCACAAGCGCAGGACCAAAAATCCAAAACCCTGCAGCAACTCCGCAATGTCATTAACCAAATAAGTCAAGTCGAATGTATTCTTGCGTCGTATCATGAAAGCACCACCAACATGCCTCCAAATTCAGTTCTTGCATCTTCACTGCCGCAAACTATTAGCAGCGCGTTACAAAAACTTGGACAAGAGAAGAGTACATTAGAACGACATTGTTCAACAGTAACTCAAGATAAACAAATGCTAGATTCAGCGGTTTCCACCTTGACAAGAAGGCTTGAAGATACCCCAGGTTGGAGCGAAGCTTTTCGAGCGTCATTTCGAGCACAAGCCGACGCACTGCGGCTGCAAAGTGAGGTGACTGTGCTAGATCAAGTTGTCGCACAGCCAGTATCAATGTCCATTGTAAAGACGTTTTCAGGGTTATTTTTTGGAATAATGGCCCGCCTATCAGTGCTCGCCAATAACGACATTACTACAATCGATTCTGATGAATTAGTAAACGAGCTTACGACTACGATTGAAGAGGTTGTTAAAGAATGCAGGATGCAACTTGATCAGATTGTGATTCTTTCGAAACAGCTTCCAGACGATGCAGTACCGTTAATTAGTGGTGTAAAACGGCGGTTTACAGCTCCACGGCTAAGTACAGCTACTCCAGCACCAGCGCCTGCGTCAACACCTGGACATAACCAAACAATGACTAGCACTCCCGCCATGAAATCAGCCACTGCAGCGCGCCGAGTTTCTTTGCTTGGACCCAGCAGCAATACTGGTAATAATAACTATCCAGGCAATAACCGCCGGTTATCGCTACGCCAAGGCCGATCCATGGTATTACAAAGTGCCACTCGGAAACAGCATATGGTTCCTAAATCGCCGATTCGAAATCAACGGAAAGCCGTTAAGCGAGTTCGCTGGGAAGATGACAGTACTAGTGGTAGCAGCAGCAGTGGTGGTGACCTTTCAATGGAGTTTTTGGATACCCCGACTACGCCACCTGTAGCCCTTAGTTTGCAGTCGCCTGCCAAAGTTTTAAATTCCATGAACAAGATTCCAATATCACCACCTGAGTTTCAGCCTAGCTCTACTGGGAATGGTATGGCTGTGATCCAAGAGCATGTGTCAACAACACCAATTCGAATACCAGGAGGTGACAGGGTCATTCTCGAGCACCGCATAGCAAGCACGCCACAGCAACCGTCCGTAATCGGACGTGGTAGTCCAGCGTTCAAACCTTCATCTACATCTTCATCAGCCCCATCAATGGCTGGCACCACCATGCGGTTTGGCGTAAAAGGAGAGTTACGCCGTAAAAGTGGGGTACCCCGGACATCAATCGTTCCGGGGACTCTTCCACCTCCCCTTCCTGTTGTGGGTGCACCAGGCATGTTAAATGGAGTAGGCGTGGGTCATCATCATGTTAGAAGTAGTCCGGTTATAAGTATCCCTCAGTACCATGCGCCCCCGTCATTGGGAGTTTCGGCTCGGCTTAAAGTAGCCACGCATTTAGCAGCACCGGGAAGTGCAGGTGAGATGGGTACATTTGGCCAAGATGGATCTGGATCAAGTGAAGGCAGCGTGAATCAATCTTCAACGCTAGCTTCACAACAACAGCAACAAAATTTGGGAGACTCCCTGGATACCAATGAATTCCAAAGTGCACCGCTTTATCCAACTCCTAGTGTATCTTTGGTAAGTGGGGATGTAGGAAACAAAGATCTAAATGATGAAGAGCAGTAAGAAAAAAGAAAGAATTTTTTTTTTAACCATAATACCACATGAACAAACAAAAAACGATAATAAATATAATATTAATTATAACTATATAATTATAATAACGATGATAATGATAAGTAATAAGAACAAGGTTCTGGGATCTCACAAAAAAGATACGATAATAAGAACAATAAATAAATAAGACCATAAAGAATAGGAGGTTTATATTTTAGTTATTGTGAGTCGGATTTGATGGAAGCAAGTGAAGGAGGGGGACATACAATGCGGTTTAAATATAATCCTGTAGAAAAAAGTGATTTAAATTTGAGCCTATATGTTTCACATTTACAAATTTTTTATTTATTTATTTAGTTCCAGTGCTATCTGTATAACTTAGGGTTTCTTAACTTTTAGTAAAAAATGGATCAAAAAGACATAATACTTATATTTGATTTTGTGTATTTCGGTGCTGCGTGTTAATGAATTTTTTACAAACGGAAAAAAAGGTCCCGTAATCTTGGTAATGAACTCTTGCAGTTGAAATATTTCTTAAAAGTTAGTTTTTTTTTATAAATGAATCCTGATACTCTAAATTGTATTCAAAATTGGGTGTTAATTATATCACAAAGAAAGGTCGACTAAAATTATAACCTAGAAGCAGAAGCATGCCAAGAACACAATTGCACGGTATCAGATTTAACTGTAACGTAACGGTTTTTAATATTCTTAACTGGATATATTAGCTTGCTTTGCAATTGGTGACTGCTTCAGTCGAGTATCATGGAAAATTTCAGTAACTTTTATTTTAAATTGTACGTTTGCAAGTGTGATGCTCTACAATTTCTTGTATTGTATAATCTATAAATGCTTTAAATATTCATTGTCTTTGTAAGAGGTGATTTAAATTGTCAGGTGAATAATGCAATTCAAAGTGGATGGTCTGCATGATTGAATTTCTTTGGTGAGGATATATTGAACTATTCTTGTAATTGTAAATGAGATGAAAAGAAAAATAAGTTGAAACAATAATATAGTTAAGTGAATAGACGTGTATAATGAATAGAGCGAAGTTATACGAAAGGTAATAGATTTCAAGTCTTTTATACATGGCAAAATTTCATATTTGAACCAAAAAAAAAACATCTTTCTTTTGATCCATACTTTTTCAAGGTGCTTATAATATAAAATAAGTGTAGATACATTCAAAAACTAATTTCATAAAAAAAGAACCTTTATTATAGAGGAACTAATAACAAAATACTTTTATAGAGCTGATGCTGCTTTTATTATTTTATTGTGTTTTTGTGACACCGTGAAAATAAAACAAAATGGGCACCAGTGGTTCAAATAAAGCAAGCAAGAAAGCAAGAAAACCAATAGGATGGTGAGAAGTAATATATGACAGGGGATAAATAAATTTCTGACATTTGAATCAATTTTTTAATCTTAAGGGAGCCATATTTTCGGTATTTGTTCTAATTCATTGTATACCGAAGATATGCTTTTGAGTTAAAATTTGGCATGTTTATCACTTAATAATAAACTTATGGATAGTAAAAAAAAAGAGGAAAAAATCAGTAGGATAAGTGATAGCAACAACAATAATAAACAGATGATAGAAGAAAAATAATGATTAAAAATAACAATAATTGGCAACTGGAGAGAACTTTATAAAATATGCATTATTGTCCTTATTTTTTTTATTACTACTGGGATTGTTATTATTCTTAGTTGATTTTGTTTTAATAAAAAGATAATACAGCTTTTTGCTTTGGTTGAGTCAGGAGATTCAAACACATGTACAATAGCTTTATAAAATTGTCGTTGGCTCAATTCCAAATCGTAATCTAACTTTTCTACATGCTTCAGCGCAAAAGTTTTTTTTTTCAATTGTTATTAATTTGGAGTCATGACTAAATATCACCACTGGCACAAAATTGGGCCAATACTCACGATATATTCTCATTCTCTCCGCTTCCTCTTTGTAGTGTGTCTGATGTTTCAGAGGCATTTACTGGTGAGGTAAAAATTTTGTATACTGGGCTCACAGCGGTTTACGATTGGCAAAGAAAGTTTCTCAGTCAGAGCATTGAACTGGCATGAAAAAGTATGAAGAATAAAGTAACATGCTTCCACTTTCTTATTGTTCTTACTTGGATTGGCTCAATATTTTTAAGTTTTTAAGCAATGGTATCAAGTTTTATTTAATTGCTTTGAAAGTAATTTGGTGATTAATGGGAAAGACTAAATACAGTTATTTCAAAACCGTCACTGGATTTATCATCTCGGGGAATAATTAAAAGCTCTGAAGAAATTGTCAAAAGGCTGAAAGGCAACAAGAAACAATGATTATTCCTCCAGAGGTAAAAGTTTACTAGAAATACAAGGCAGAAAAAACGTCGAGTAAACAAAAACCATTTTATGTAAAGAAGACATACTTTGAAAAAAGAGAAAAGCCAGCAAAAATTTTAAAAAATTATTTAACGCCAATTGTTAAAGACTGTAAATAAGACTATACAGAATACTTACGGAAGTAAAATTTAAATTTCATTTAACAGCTGTACTCTATACCAATGCCATGTAGTTTAATGAAAATAGGTTAAAGAGATATAAATTGAAATGATATTCGGCTGTTTTAGTTGTAAATTTATCTTTGGGCAAGTAATGAGGTCTCGAGTTATAGAAAGACTCAAGATGTAGATCTCTTTGACATTTTACCTTTGATTAAAAATTTAAAGAGACATTGGGTTTATGACAAAGTTATGTATTTTCATTGGAGGTTTGGATTATTCTAAAAGTACTTTTAACATTAAAATGTGTAAATATGGGCTTGTTAAACGGAATAATTTAATACAACTAAAATGAAAATGAAATAGCTTGAGTATTTAATAGATATAATTTCCTTTTGATTGCCGACCCTAGACAAATGTCATCAAAGCCCTGTAACCCAAGTTTTCTAAATAGATTTTATGAATAAATTTCAGCACTTTGAAATATCAGCAAAATTGCAAAAGTTGTTGGTACCAAGAACAAAAAATTTTATAAACCGCATTTTAATTCATGGTATATAAGAAGTAGATATAAATTTAAGACTCTCCTACACATCTTGTCTTTTGGTAACTGGAATGTGAGTCTTTTCCATATCAAATGCTAGCCAACTCAAGTGTTAAGTTGAATAAAAACTAAAAGGTTCACGAGCTGACATTTTGTGCAGTCTGTAAAGTATATTTACTTCTTTATAAGTAATTTTGAATTCCAGAAACATCCCGGATCAAATCTTTTGACCTGATTATTTCTTAATAATAGAAATAAACTGTATTTTCTTTCTAATATAGAGAAAAACTTTTTGAATGAAAAATTCAACTCACATTACGGTAGTTTCTTGGACTTACATTGATCACAAAGAAGCTGATATTTGCTTTATCACGCTTTCCTTTTAGTCAAAATATTTTATCAAGAGAGCTAAAAAATAGACGAAATTTTTTCTTTTAATTGATGTATCCTGCATTTGTAAGTAATCAGACTGTTTTTTTAATCAAGTTCAAATTGAAATAGATATGGGTTGATATACTTGAGTGATAAGAAGCACAAAAGGAACTGAAAAATTACGCCAAAAGTTCACGGAAGGAGCTGAACTTCAATGTTATGATCAATGAAATTAAATTACAAGTATATAAGAATTTACAGTCTGAAAACGAATTGCAAGCGATGAATTATTTACGTTGATATTTATGAAATGCCTTTATTATTATATTTTTCAAGGCTTCTCCTTTCTTTGATTTTAACTAACGTCTTTTTCAATGCAGCACTTGGAGATATTTGAACTACAAGGCTTTATATTTAATTGATATTTAGAATCAAAACACACAAATATCAATTCTACTATCTGGAATTGTGATATCAAAAAGTGAAATATTCTAAGTGGAGCATTGCAGTTGAATACCAAATTATCCGAAAATTACAAAAATCTCATAGTTATGACACCTTTTTGTAGTTGATTTCGGGCCAATGAAAATGGTTCATTCGACCTAAATTTGAATTCAGTCTTTAGTGCTATATATTCGATTTTTATCATTATTTTTATTCTTATTCTTATAAAATTAACTAAAAAGACATACAATAATTACTATTTCATTTTTCATTTTTACTTATTTCAATTCTCATTGTTGTTTTTTTATTGTCGGTTTTCCTGGGCTTGCATTTTTGTTTTCTTTTCTCGCTAACTTTTGCCCATAGCAAACCTTCCTCTCAGTCATTAAAATTATTTCACCTTGGAACCTTATACTCACTCCCACTACAACCAAACAAACAAACTCTCTCACAACATAAACACAATGATCAACTTTTTCAAGGGCCATCCTACTGACTCACTTCTACCAGTGACCCAAATATTAAAAGCTACTCAGTCATTGTTGACTCGTGATAGGCCGACGGATGCGAACGAACTTGACCGACATCCACTCACATATGGGTCTGACCCTGGATCTTTTCACGTCAGAAAAGCTGTGGCTGAATGGTCGACCAAGGCCCATAGAGAAGAACAGTATGGATCTGTAGACCCGTAAGTACACACCACCCAGACAGATATATATTACATCTTGTAGAAGTGTTATCTGGGGAAGCGTTTCTGTTTTATTATTCATTGTACAATGGCTAACTAAACTATTTCAAGAGACTCAATCAACTTGACCAACGGAGCAAGTTTTGGTGCCGCTAATATCTTACTGCAATCAACATTACCACATCTTGGGTACACTCGACAAGCATTCATTGTATCACCTACTTACTTTTTAATCAATTCTGTATTTTTAGACGCTGGGTTTGCTGGAAAACTAACAGCTGTACCTGAAGATTGCGAAAAGGGAATTGATTTCAACTTCTTGGAACGTCAACTTGTAAAATACGATGAACTAGCTGCCGAGTCTGCATCTGTGAATGTTGATTCGGATGCTAATGAGGATCCTGACCTCATTATAGGTGATCTTTCAAGACCAAAACGCAAAATCTACAGATACGTTATATACCTGGTGCCGACTTACTCAAACCCAAGCGGATCTACCATGACCTATGACCAAAGAATCCATCTTATCAACCTCGCTCGAAAACACGACATGCTGATTCTGTGTGATGATGTTTACGATCTCCTGAACTATCCTGGTTCTGAGCCAACACCACCTCGTATTGTCACACTTGACAGATTCACCTTACCAGAACCCACTGATGATTCAACTCCGATTGCAGGTAACACTATTTCAAATCTAACATTTTCAAAACTGTTAGGTCCTGGGTTAAGAGTAGGTTGGCAAGAATCTTCAACACCTCTTTTGGCGGCCCAAAACCTAAGTCAAGGCGGCGCAGTACGTTCTGGCGGTACACCTAGCCAGCTGAACACTATGATTGTAGGAGAAATGCTTAGCCTCAATCTAGTTGACGGAATTATTGCTAATTTGGTTAACGTTTACAAAAGCCGTGCTGTATGTTTAGAGCAAGCTGTTGCTAAATATTTACCAAAGGGAACCAAGGTGTACGGCGGAAAGGGAGGCTATTTCTTGTGGGTAGTTACACCTGATTCTTTGGACGCACGACTCGTGGCTGCTAATTGTAAGCGTCGTGGAGTCGTTCTGGCTAATGGTGACAATTTTGAAGTTCAAGGTGACGCAATAGGATGGGGTATAACTGGTCAGCGGCTCTCGATTTCGTACTTGTCCGAAGAGGAAATCACCGCTGGTGTTAAGATTTGGGGCCAGGTTTGCACTGACATGCTCGCTGAAAATGGTTCTGCACCAACAGAATAAATTAATTTGGTCACAAAAAATAACAGTAAATTACCGATTATAAAAAAAAAACACGCTCACAAAAAAACACACTCACATGAAAACAACAATTTAAAAAATACTAGAGAACATTATATATATATAAAAAAAAAAGGAAAAAAAATAAAACCCACTTTTTTACAAGACTTTTAGTCGTTTTGTAATGTTTTTTTGGCGGGGTTTTCGCAAATTCATGTTGGTGTAGAGGCCTTCGCAAAGTCAAGGCAAACTGTGACTATAACGTCACACAAGTAAAAACTAAATGAGAAAAAAATATTAAAACTTTTAAAACCTGATTGTCCCCCATGATTGGGGCGCAGATGATCAGAAAGAAGAAAAATAATGGGAAGTAAAAACAGCATACAAAGTAATGCTAGAATTAGAGACCTTAAAGCAATTAGCAAACGGTTGCAGTGCCATTATACCACTTAGACATGGTGGGCACAGCATCAAAGGAACAGTAGTTGCAGTTACAAGCAGCAGTACCGAAGGAAGGAACATAAAAGGACGATGAGTGATGAGGGTAGGCTCTTTCGTCATCGTACGGTCGGTTTCCAGCAAATGACTGCTGGAAGTAAGAAACAAACTGATCTGAGGTATTTATAGGTGCTTGCACAGAGTGGAGCGAGTCCAAAGAGGACGACCTAGACGCTCTTAGTGGATCAGTATGGCTGTTGACAAACCATTTGGGTACTGTATAACTAGGAGCTGGGCTTGACAGAAGTTGGCAAACCTTTTCAGTGGAGACAACAGCAGTGTCTGAGCCTGCAGGGCTCAAAGGATATCTAGTTTGGGATACAGAGGGATATCGACTGGCAGGTTTCCTGGTGTTAACCCAGTATTCCCAACAGTCGTTCCATTTCTCCCAACCCTTGCGCTCCGTTTGATTAAGATGCAAGGACCATTGGATGGCCTTAAGCCAATCGCATTCGATTAAACTCAAATCTCGCACTGGAACACCAGTAGCTTCATGCCAAGAATTGTTTGTGAATGTATTGTCATCGTGAAATTTGTTGGCGAGAAGAAGAGCAACTACTAGCATTTTATAAGACGAATGAACGTTCGAGGTAGTAGAAGGAATATTTCCAAGTGCCCATCTTTTGGATAGATATACCAAGGCCAAAATAACAGTAGCTTTTGGCATCCGAGTAGCGGTTAAGACCTGGCATGTGAACTTGCGAAAAGCTTCAAGAAAGTTCTGCGAAGGTCGATCGGACTTCATGCTAGTAGAATTTGGTCTCATAATACCCAGAGCCATGTTGGACACAAACTCGGCCATTTCTTCGATATCGTAGTCAAGGGTGGCCGACACGCCTCCCGTAACATTTTCAGACTGAGGTTGCTGCTGTTGAGGATAGTGATGTTGTTGCTGTTGGTGCTGCTGGTGTTGCTTGGAAATAAATCCGCCATGGTCAACAGGAATGTTGGGCATGAAGAAGGTAGTTCCGTTAGAGGAGTATGAACCAACACCGCGGGCTGAAGAAGAGGAGACGGAGCGCGGCTTACCGTAGTAAGTGGTACCATAGTCAACCTCAGGCATGTAATATTGAGGTTGCTGGTAAATGGCACCATGGGCAGGGGCATAGGGAAACGGAGCAGCATATGTGTTATAGTGAGGAATGGGTACCTGGTAAGCATCGTTCACCAAATAGTTCGGTGGTGTTACCACATGTGGGTAATAGGCGGGCATGATGGAGGAGGAAGTGAAGCTTGGGTTAGGGTGGTAGTGAGTTTGGAGGTATTTGTTGTCGAAAGAGGACTTTTGCCACGCTACAAGACGACTGTGGCGCTGAAAGTTGCGGTGAAAAGTGCTGCAAATGAGACGACGGTAGAGATAGAGAGGTGACGAAGACTTAGTGAAAAGGTCGTCAGCAAAGGAGCAAACTTGGGGACGGGTATAAGGAGGTAGCGAAAACTCAGAGGGTATTTGTTAGAATGTACTGTGAAAAGGATGCTGGGCGAGTCTAGAAGACACCTTTCACAGAGATGAAGGCAAACAAAACGGGCACACAAAAAAACGGCGTACAGAGAAGGTTATACTCTGTGAATAGAAGCCGTCTTGAAGAAGAGGAGGAAGAGCTGTTTTTAAGGCGCGCGCGTACGAAGATTGGGTAAAACAGAGCAGAATCAAAAGAGAATCAAGCTAGTTTTTAGCTAAGTTCCAAGCAGTTAGAAAATGCAAAGAACGTTGGGATAGAAGTAGGGTCAAAGAGGAGAGTAAAAAAATGTAGGGTGGCCTCCAAAAGAGGGTTGAGGAGTGAAGAGAAGAAGAAGAAGAGAAAAAAAAGAGAAAAGGAAGAGGACAAAAGGGTCTGGGTCATGGTCTCGTAGCACCTTCCGATGAGTAATAGTAATAAATGGGAAATTTTTGCACTACCAAAAAAAGAAAAAAGAAAATTGAAAAAAAAAATAAATAAAAAATTAAAATCGGCTGGGCTAGGAATTGAAACCGAAACCATCGGAAGGCACGGAGAGACACACAGTTAAACATTGGCGGCATGAAAAAAAAGATAATAATAATAAATAATCTAGTTGAAAGTGATTAGTAATAGTTACCCTGCCATTGAAACCGGAAATTTTATTTTTTGTTTTAACTTTGACCGCTGACTCTGGTGGTGGTGGCGGCTGCAAACTGCCTCAGGCCTGTGCTGCACTGCAACAGAATTCAAAGTACAAAACTTTCATCATTCCAAATAATCAACAACGGACAGTCTCCTGTTCCATCTGGCTGAGCTGGTGATGATCGAGTTTCCCCTACTCCGTCCAGCTCAACTGTGCTCATGAAAATCAATATCTTGCTCTGTGGTACGTCATCAACTCATGGGTCAAAAATCCTCTTTATACTGATGCCCAATCACATTCCGCGTAATATAATGCTGTGGCACTAATATTTATGACGTTTATACTGATCCATGCTTTGTTTGCATATTACTATATGAAATGAATTAATTTCTTCCAGCTCCCATACAAAACCACAACAAAAACCTTCGACAAAACTTTTTGGTATTCAGCCTCCCTCTTTCTCTTCTCTTTACAATCCAGGGGCTTTGAAACGAAATCAACACTTTCCAAAACAATTTCTTTCATTCCTTCATTTTCCTGTTTTCACTGCTCTCTACGTTTCGTTCCTTTCGTCTTCTTTTTTGTTTACGCTCGCTGGCGTAATGATTTACATGTGCTACAGATGGAGGTATGGTGATGTGATTTCCTTTTCTATGTTGTACTTGTTGTTCCGCAGGCTAATTAACTTCTTAGACTGAGTTATATGACCAGGTCTCTTCCAATTTGCATGAACCTCCAAACCCTTTGGATGACATGACCTTGAGGGACGATGATGATGATAATAGTAACGACTCTAACTCTAGGCCTAGCTTGATTCGGCTTCGTTCAGACCACTCTATCGATTTCCCATGTTTGAAACCTCCCAACTCTGCCCCTGGCAACTCATCTCCCGTAATCAACAATCCACTGGCAACCAATACCCCAAAATTAACAATAATTCCTCCCCAACCTGACATACTTCTTAAATCTTGCCCCGACTATCATACTCAAGCCGTCTCTCGCTCTGCTTCTCCTTCTACGTATCGCCCTTCACCTGTAGACTGTAGCCCTGAAACTCCCATTTCCCAATTTCAAGCCTTGCGAAAACGATATCTGCGAACTATATGGGACTGGCCAAACTATCTTTCAGACTCACATCATGACCAATCTTATCCGCCCTATTCCAACAATGCCAGATACCCCTCTAAAGCACACTCGTTTACTTCCTCATCCTCTCCCCCGCCCTCTCCTTTTAATTCGGTGCCTCCAATTGACATGATTAATAACGTAGCTGATTCAGTCGTAAACTATATTAAAGGCCCCGACCAAATATCTGCCAAGAAGAAAAAAAAGATTCAGAAATCATCTTATTTCACTCTTTTTATTTTTGGCTTTTTTTCAATTGCTCTAATATCCCTTACTTGTCTCTCCTTTTTCCACCTCCATGTTGAACCAAAGTACTGCCGAATGTCTTACATGACCCCTTCCTTCCATCGCATCTCATCATTCAACTACAATTACACTCGGTTACATTCAAAATACTCCTTACATTTGTACCGTGAGAAAAACATTGATCTTCCGTTTGATTCATCTGGAATTCCTGTCATCTTTATTCCGGGAAATGCAGGCAGTTATCGTCAGGTACGTGCGTTGGCTGCAGCCAGCAGCCTCATGAGCGATTCCTTTCTTACGAGCAATCCACTCTTAAACACGTCTTCAGCTCCAGAAAACGTTAAATTTGATTATTTCACCGTCGACTTTCAAGAAGATTTAACTGCATTTCATGGCCGCTCACTTTTTGACCAGGCTGAATATCTTAATGACGCCGTTACCTACATATTGGAAATGTACAAACTCAGGGAATCAGAATCGCCTTTTCCTCCACCAAAATCTGTCATTCTTATTGGCCATTCTATGGGTGGAATAGTTGCACGGACCATGTTGACCTTGGAAAACTATCGAAAAGGGTCCGTTAATACCATTTTCACACTTTCTGCTCCCCATACCCTTCCGCCAGTATGCTTTGATAAGGAAATTTCTAACATTTACGACTCTGTTAATCGATACTGGGAACAATCCTTTTCCCAGGACTTTATTGGCCGCAATCCATTAGCTTCAGTTGCTGTTATTTCTGTGGCCGGAGGCAGTTTAGACCACATGATTCCGTCTGAATATGCAAGCATTTCTTCGACCATTCCTCCCTCGAACGGCTTCACAGTACATGCTAATTCGATTCCTCATGTATGGGCTGGTATCGATCATCAAGCGATAGTCTGGTGTGACCAATTCAGACTTGTTTTTGCTGCTGCAATGCGTGAAATGGCTGACTTGAGTGTACCTGCCAAAACAAAAGCTTTGCCTGAGCGCATGTCTATTTTCCGTAGACACTTTCTGGGTGGCTTTGATATTGGCGCTCCAGATTATTTACAGACTCGATTTCATCCATCTGTAAATGGCCAAAAAAATAATAAAACATTTTCCCCTCCTCAAGTTCAAAACCCTGACACACTACTTTGGATTGAAGACATAACAAAATCCACACTTCCCTCAGGTCAAACACTTGCTGTTCAAAGGTTAGGCACAGGTACTTCAAACGCATATCTGATGCCCATTCCTCCCTCTAATTCCCCGAAAAATGTCATTTTTTCTCTCTTGACTGACAGTAACCTTTTCATTCCTGGAAATACAGACTCTGGAACAAGTTCTAACTTTCCTCCTACCAAACCCTTTAATTACAAAAGCGGCCAAGTGCCTGCTGGTTTGTATGCAATGGTTTGCCGATACCCATTCACAGAAACCAAACCTTCCAATCCTTCACTTAGTGTCATTGATTTAACTCGTCAATCCGAAATCGATGAATTTCAACTGGTAGGCTTGTTGTGCAAAAATATAGCCTCTGATTCATCAAAACTTCCTAAACCCTCCTTTTCTGAAACACCTCTTTCTCCTCCAAGTGAATATGAATATCTCTCCTTTTTGCAGTACGATGTTTCCCAATTGTCCAATTACGATTTTATTGCCGTAATAGATACGAATAAGTTTCCTACATCCGGATTTATCACTGCCGAGTTTTCAATCAAGTCTTCCTCTAGCATCACCGTTACTAATCCTCTCAGAGACTTTATAAGAGGAATTACAGTTTCATTGCCTTCCTCTAGACCTACAATGGTTGATATATCTTATAGTTCTTTGTGGAGCAGTTTATTAACATTTAAGGCCAGAGTGGTTGAAAAAACCAATGCTAAACTACTTCCTTCTAATCCGTCATTTCAAAATTTTGTTCGCCAGTATTCTGGAGACAACTATGACTCTAGGTATTATTTGAACGTTGATTCTTCTACGCTAAACGTGACTGTTTTTGGGGTTGCTCCCTTTTCGCCCTTTGGAATCAGAGAGAATGATGATGACTTTGAAGGAAATCTGTTTTATTATGGCCAACAAAGTCATTATTACCACAATCTCCATTTGCAAGTGTGGTCCGATCCCTCTGTACAGGGTGCTCCCCTTGATGTGGTGCTTGAGCTTGACATTGCCGGGTGTTTGGGTAAGCTTGTTTTGCATTACCGAGCGGCTATCGTAACATTTCCAATAGTTATTGTCGCCTTGGTACTTATAATTCAATATCGAATCTATGCAGCTGAAGGAACTTTCATTACCTTTCTTGATGGTTTACGAATCTTCACTTCTCGGCTTCTCACCCCTTTTCTACTTCTCGTTACTGTTCTGCCATATCTGCTGAAATGGTCTTTTGTCCGTGAACTACTATATATCCTTGAACCAGATATGGATTTCATGTCTGGCGATGGACCAGCCAGCATTTTTACGAGCATTAGAAGAAATCAATTTTTTCTAGGTTTGGAAGCAGGACATTTATGGTTTTTAGGTATTGTATTTATTTGTGTTGCCGTTGGTCTGTGCTATCTATCTTTTTACGTTTTGTCTGCATTGATTTACTTGTTGGCACTGCCCATCACACAAATCTACAAACATTTTAAGACGGAAGTTCCAAATGACCGGAAACTAAAAGATTTGCAAAGTTTGGTTCGAGGCACCTCACCTGTAACAAAATTCAGAAGAGTGATTGTCATGTTAATTTTATTTGCAGCTATTGCATTAGCAATTCCATATGAGTTTGCTTATATCGTTGCATGCTTTGTTCAAATCATGACGGCTGTTCGATCATACTGTCAATGCAAATCATTATCTCTTACCAAAAAGAAAGCAAAGGCACAAAAGTCATATTTTAATCTAGTGCTTTCCTTTTTAATTCTTATGTTTTGGATTACTCCCATACCTCTCCCAATGCTAGCTGTTTGGATTCAAGAGTTGGGCAGTCCCTGGCGTATCACGTTCAGATCTCATCATAACATATTTGCAATTTGTCCAGTTGTCTGTTTTGTTGAAATCATGAGCACTGGTCGCATGCTACCTCGACCCAAACTCAACATTCTACGTTTAACTACTGAGTTCTTTTTGGGCTACATTGCATTCTACGCTCTTTTATTTGGCATCCCAAGGGCTCATATGCTATACCAGTTATTCAACATGTTTTCAGCTTGGCTTGTGTTTTTATATTTGGTTGACTCTGAAGTTAAGGCGCAGTCAGCAGCAGCTACCTCAACTATGACATCGACAGGTGTTACCAAAAATGTATCATTATCACCATCCTTATCCAAGGGATCTCCAAAGCACACGAAATCTAATGTCAAGATGCATTCATCTCACCACAGACATGATTCTAGAACAAAAGTTAATCGTTAATCAATAGCCACCAATGTGAAAAATAAAGAGGACAAAATCGTTCTACATAAGAAGTATATTAGATGCTCTTGTGAATAGGAATACTTGTGTCTTTTCTTTTGGATTTTACATCCCTTGGTTGTTGATGTTATTTATTTATCTAATTTTCGTTTTTATTATTTTTATTTTTTTTTTATTATAATTATTTATTCTTGTTTTTATGTTTTTGGATTGAACAAATTAAGAAATGAAATTTTCCGTCTTTTTCTTATTTTACATTTTTAGTCAAGACTTTTGAAAAGTTGATTTAAATTTCACAATATGAATCAAGGTACTTGAATATACGTACGACTTTGGTACTGGGGAGAAAAGAATTGAGTATATTTTTGATGATAGTTCAAAGGTATATTATATTGTATACTCTTTTATTTATTACAGATCTTAATTATATCTACATATTCATTCTACAAAAGCTTTTATTATTATTTTGTGTATCCAGCGTTTTTCGTGAACAGTCGATTCCAAGTCATGTTTTGTTTTTAGCTATGACTGAAATTATACAAAAATATAACTAGTGCAAGATATTGATCAATTGTGTGATTTACTCTTTTATCTTTGAATTGTGTCGGTATTTAGGTATGCGAAACCTGTTTTTGGATGTAGCCTAGTCTCAGCCTATATCAGAGAAGGTTGAACATAATGTTTAAGTTGTTTCTCTTTATTATCTTTGATGCATTGAGTACCGTTCTCAAGTTTAATTTAGGATTAAGGTATATTTCATTTTAAAATACCGTGAACTACAAGTACATCTCAGACCCAATATTTTAAATTTCAAGTTATATTGAAGTTATTTAAGCAAGCATCACACATAAGAAGGTTTCTCTATATTCTTGAATCTTAAAATAGCCACATTTGTTTTAATGATTACTCTCAATGACTTTGTTTGATTATTAGACGTCCCTGTAGCTACTTTTGGTACACAAAATGCGATAAAACGCTTGTACTTGATTCTTATTATACCAAAAACTGGCTTTCATTCATCTTGATAAACTTACTTTTATTTTAATACATGGATTAAAGTCTATAACTTTGATATAACCGTAGTTTCAAAATCTGAAGCTTACTAAAACCCTTGAAAACATAAATTGAATTACCTACAGCTTTGACCTCGAGTTTAAATTTTATTATTCATAAATTTTGAATTTTTTTTAGAAAAAGGGATATATAATAAAATGGAATCAACGCATAAGAGAACCTAAGAGATGCGGATAATACTATTAAGTGTGGTATTTGATTTGAAGTTAGTAACAAATTATCTGAGGAGAAAAATCTTATTTGTAATTATTCTTGAAGTTCCAGATGAGAGGGATACATTCTTTTTTTCTGCTCTGCGGCGTTTTTCATTTCATGTCAAACTTCGACTGCAAATTGCACTAGAAGCGTAATAGTTAAAGAAAGGCAACTTAACACAAGATTGGAAGGTCCGCTACAAATATTAATGCCCATAAACGTTCAAACCGTGAGTAGGGACAATATATAAACATCACTACATACCCCGACTGATTGCTATGGTCTCTATACTTAATTTCTGTTTCTCGTGTCTAAATGTATCTTTGGTTTTTGAATTAATTGAAATTGAAGTTGTATGGCAAATAAGTAAGAAGTCACGGTCGATTTAAAGACACAACATATATACAAATAAAAAAAATTATACAAAAAATGGACGACACCGGAATTGAACCGGGGACCTCTCACATGCTAAGCGAGTGTGATAACCAACTACACCAGACGCCCAAAGAACTGGAAAATATCAAGTTAATGGTTACTCGTGAAAATGATATCTTTTACCTGTTTCATAACTTTTAAGCTTCCATGGGTTTTTTCCTTGCAAAAGGTTTTTTACGTGGTACCTTCTGATTGTGCTTTCAACTGGAAGGCGGGACTCCAAAGATTAATCGAAAGCTTTAATTCATGCGACACGGCTATGGTAGTGAAAAACTACGATCTGATAATAATACGAAATTCTCGAAGGTGCTTGGTAATCGTTTATTTTTATTTTATGTTAT
>JAJLWW010000026.1:35389-162919 GCA_030570935.1 Geotrichum klebahnii | reverse complement strand
CTTTTAAGCTGCTATTTCACTTGTCATGTTTTCTGCTAGTCTATGAAATATTTAAAGTTAATTAAAGCTTCTATTAAAGTTTTATCTTGAATTTAACGAGCTCTGCGATCGGTGACAACGAAAAAACAGTACAAATTCAAACCTCCAAAATCTCGAATAAACTATGCTTAGTAATCATGATTTTTCTTCTTTTCTTCCTTACCATTAATTGGTTTCTTAATTGAACTGTTATAAATATGAATTCATTCATTAATTAATGAACTTTATTTTTACAAGTTCGCAGTTGGTACAAATTCCAGTTCTTCCTACGGCATGGAGATGTACCGTCAGATACGCCACTCCAGTGTAAATGCCCAGACTTGAGCGGCGTTAGCCATCTGATGCGGTTGTTTTAAAACTGCAGTTGCCACTTAAACTTGTCGTATGGCTGTTTATGGACGACCTAGCTTAGAGTGCTCTAGTAATCTGGGCGATCATGCTCGCAAATTTTCAATCTTCATTCTATTTGTTGTAAGAGACAATCTAAATTTCCCCGTAAACTGTGATAATATCCTTGAAGTCATAACAGATGGATAGGATCTTAATATCGAAGATCTCAAATTTAGCTTCAAATTTCTTCATACTGAGTTTAATATTTTAAGGGCATATAGTTGGCTCAAATTTTACGGAACTTGATTGAAAAAGAAAGCTAGGGGTCCAATTTTGTGAAATCCATATTTCTTTAGCTGATCTTCTAGGATCTAGAAAAAAAATATCTGCGTCAGCCCGGAGTCGAACCGGGGGCTCGTCGATGGCAACGACGAATTTTACCGCTAAACCACTGACGCTTTTTCTGAAGAATTGAAAATATAGATATATATGAATCACAGTTTTAAACTATTTGACATATCATTATGTAATGATTAATAATATATTACACATCTTCAAATTAAGACTTGACTCCTTATTGGCCAATAAAATATGAAAAAATGTTATAATAAAGCTTGACTTTCATATTCCGTTTTTGCGAACTTGCAAGAAAGTAGGTTTTACATACAGAGTAAGGCATATGATATAATATTGTTCAACTACTTAGATATTTTTTCTAGTTTGTGGTAGTTCGAAGTTTCTATCATTCATATATTATGAGGCCTAATCTAGCGTTGCATAGCAATCTGGTCTTGACGTGTTTTCATCAATTTAATGAATTCGTTGGTCTAGTGTGATGATGTACTTAGCAAGAGTATAAGAGATAGTACAGAATAAGACAAACTTCAAAATCAAAATAGAAGAGGTTTGGACACCTTTCAAATGTTTAAATATTGTTTTTTCTCTGGGCGCAGGCTTTACCTCTGAATTCTTGCAGTATTTAAATACTTAATTATCCTTTAGAATATTTCCTCCTAGCTATATACTTAGATAGATTTGTATATATCATCCTAAAACATGAAAAAATAGCGCTGTCTTTCAATTTTGGGCAAATCTTAAGATGATAGTATTGAGATTTTGCAGATCAGAGACGTGGTGGCTTATCACACTTATGAGCTTAGACTCATCTCTGATATAGTTTATTACAAAAGCCATATTTACACCAATCTTGTGATCTGATGTTATTATTCGAGTTGTTTTCACTGCTGGTATATGAGGGCTAAATGAGTTTGGCACCATGACTTTTAAACCGCCATTTTATGTGCGGCTTTTGAATGTTTCAGAAAGTAATGAGGGTGAACATCTGAATAGACCTAAAAGATATGGAGTTCAAAGTATTATAGACACAATTAACTATTGTCTCTCTGAGGTATTAGGGTAGTCATTTCCAAGACATCCCGTTATTCTCAAGTCAACATTTTGTAAAATTCTCAATTTAGCTTAATCCCTGCCAATAATGCTTCTACGTCTTCAAGACAAAGCTAAGACTAATATCTGTAAAACATTTAAAAATCTATATATACGTGTATCCTGAAAAATGGTATCCAAATTTTAATTACTTTGAAATAACCGATGATCAGGGACATTACAGAAATACCCTTAAATTGGGCGTGATGGAATTCAGCTCTATACTTGCTTGCTTTTACATCCCCATCCATCAGGTAATACGCTCCATATTCTACGTTTGTAATATGATTCTGGTTTTGCAAAATTCATGGATTTTAAAATTTTTATATAGTACTTGTTTGTGTAATTTCTATTAACTGTTCGGTATCAAAGCTATGTGACTAAATCAGCTTAAAATCGGTGAGAAAAACACATATGCTCCTCCTTAATACCAAAGACAATTATCTTCTTCTTCATTATCCCTTGTTATTCTACTTAATTACTAGTTTCAGCGACCTCAATCCTTAAAATTTTAATATTAGGCCTGTTTAGATGGTGCTCAGCTGCTCTTAACTTAGTTAGCATAACTACCAGCTGTTTTATTGTGAATATGATCTTGTAGTTTATCTTTGAGTATTTAAATGTCTCCTTAGATTCTTTGTTCATCAGCTATCCAGGGGGATGCTATGATAGTGGAAGTCTTAGATTTCCCTTTCTAAAAATTACTCCCTCCCTTGCCATCACGTTAAAAGTTACAACTTTTTTCTTGCTAAGTCTTTTTTATTATTGTTTTTGTTAGCTCAAGTACAAGTTTAAGTAACAATTGCTGTTAGGCTTTTACATTCTGATATATACACTTTTGTCTTCTGTTTTTATCTTCATTTACCAGTTTATATTTTTCTTCAAATAGATGCCACATTAAGTCTAAAACTTAATTAGAGGGATTGAGCTGAATAGTGAATTAATAATAATGTATATTCAATGAATCGTTTGAAAATGAATGAAAACAGTTTTATTTCTCAAATCTTTAAAAACACCAATTTTACTACTAGGTATTTCAAAAACTTCTGTTTTTAAATTGGAACAACGGTCAACTAAAATCTGATTAATAATGGATAATGAACTTAGAAAATTATTATTTTATTGTACCGAGGATATTTGTTTAGATAGACTTTGAAATTATCATTCATATAAAATTTTGCAAGTCAGAGTCTCCAAATTTGTTTTTAAATTATTTGATTAGAAGTTAAGGTGTGGGGGCAAACTTTTCTGGCTGAATTTTTATTGTACTTCAAAAGTATATAGACTAAAAAATGGATAAACCATAAATACAAGTGTTTTCAAAATCATTGAAACAAAAATGTTAAAGTATTCTAGTATTAACTGAATTTAAACATAACATGAGATATTTTTAAAAGACCTACCGTAGTAATTATAGATGAAGCAATATTCTTTAGCTTTTCTAGCAATCAAGTTTACTTTTCAACTCTTTTCTTAATGTCTGTAGATGTGATTAAAAGCTGCTAAATCTACTGAAAATCCATCTGTCTAAACCAATTCTGGTAGCTTGAAAATATCTTTAATATTTGGTTATTTTTTGATAACTTTATTTTTATAAATTGATATATGAGTTTAAAAATAAGTGCACATTCAAATTCTTAAGGATTAAGAGGAAGAGAACTAATAAAACTATAAGGTTACAGGCAGTTATAGTATCTAAGTACAAGACTAGTTGATACTTGATGAGTAGGAGTAGACATAGTGCTAAAAAACACAAGAGGAGTATGCCATCTAGACATGACATGAAGAGGAAGAAAGGAGAAAGAAGTGCGAGATCGGAGAATTTGAAGGATAGGCACACCTTGAGCACTTAGGAGAACTACAAAATTTTTATAACTTACATACCTTGATTTTAAATAAAAGAAATAACAAAACTTTTGGATCTTTTTGGAAAATCTGATTAGATTGATCCAAATCCAATTTTATCTGATCCATAGTCCTCAATGATCCTTTTTGAAGAACAAATAAGCGATAGATGACTTGGTATTGGACCACCCTTGAGCTTTCTTTTTTAATATACACTAGCCATAAACGCCGAGATCTTAGGGTGTTGGGTGCGCAAACAGAAAATTATTGTTTCAGACAATGAAGCAATTAATTGCTAAAAGTACAAGATTTATTCTCTTGAACGAGCGCCCAAGGCCGAGAGTTAAACGTAATCTTGTCTGGTTTTAATATTTACAATTCCTCTTATAAAAGCATTGTTTGACAGCCTACCGTTACAGTGAAAAGAAGAGGAAAAGGGTCAAAGTACAAGTTACAGAGAAGTTGCACGAGGGAAAATGTACTCAACTATAAACAAGGATCATTTGAAAGTCAAGCCTAAAGGGTTGAGAATCATAAATAAAATGCAGCAAACAAAATTTTCAACAAAAGAGTCAATATACATATAAATCTATAAATATCCTCTACCTCCATAGAAAGACATCTACATGTTTGCAAGTTTTTGTCCGTAATTTATTGTTTGCATGTGTAGCCACTACAGTAGTATCTAAAGTACTCTTTCCTCTAAAAGCTCACATTTTTTCTTGCCGGTATTTTGGAGAAAGTATGCTGACTTTGTCCGTCACGGCGGGTATTTTCATTTTGGAATTTTCATAGTAAATATTTCTCACAAATATCCTGCAACGCTCGACATAAAGGCTTCAGTTAAGTGTTCTATCATGACAGTCACCTTATGTCAAAAATAACAATTAGACGTATTTACGCTTCGACCTGCATCACCCATTCAAGCAACAACAACTGCTGTTTATATTCAAGTACATTGTGTTCAGCCCATTCACTTTCAGTGAATCTACTAAACACAAACAACAAATAAACCACAATAAGTACCAAGACTCTTGGCCGCTGAAGTAGTACAGAGAAACCTTTTAATCGAAACAGTATTTATGCCTTTCAATGATTTCTAAATACCACTGGATATTACATAAGGGAGGTCTTTGTACTGAAGCGACACGTGAGTGGCTGTTACTTGTTATTCATACAATATTGATGGCAAATTGACTTCAAGCCAGAGACTGGGGCTCAACTTTACCAAAATCACTCCATACAACGTATACCAAATCCACTGTCCTGACCAACCGCGTTTGTCACCGCGGTTCAACATTCCAAGTCTAGCAACGATCACAGAAAGGAGAGAGAGCAAGATTTTCATCTGATAGAGGCTGAAACGGAACAAAGCCAAGCAGTTAAACCTGTTGTGAACAAAACTTGGATACTCTGTCATTGGATCAATCTTTTTTAACATATGGTATTGTGTTACGGTATATTAAGAGAGCTGTGGCTGGTAGGCAGCCACGGCTTGGCCTGCACATTTTTTGTAAAAAATTTTCATTTCTATGTTTTTTTTCATTTTATTTTCATGTTTATTTGTGTATATTATTACTTTTTCTTATTTTTATTTGATTAAAAAGAGAGATATTATTTTGATTCTTTAGATTATTCCTAGAAAATTTGCCATAAGCAGCAGTACATCTGAGCACGCTACAACGAAGTTACGAAGTATTGAAATCCACCAAAAAATATTTGAATCTAATCAATTTTTCCCGATTGGGATTACCAAGCACTCCATTGAAATGAAATCAAAAGTAAACAAACATCTACAGGAAGACAAGAAGTCTTTGGTGAAAACAACCCAGACGCTCAAGACTGAGTGCAATTGACATCTCAGAGTTTTGATCTAGTTAGAAGCCCAACCTATCTATTTTTTCTCGTCATTTAACATATTTCTCACCCGAATCCCCCTATTTTCAACGTATTTATGCCCAGATAATTGTTCAACGTGCCCAGACATTGGCCTTGCCTACATGCATCAATGTGATATTAATAAACTATAATTATGTCCAGGAATAGTCACCTAACATGGAACGAATTTAACCCAAAACAGAAATATTCAATCTGATTACCTGTTTTTTCTGGCCAATCACAAATCTCATCCCATCTGATAACTGTGTGCTATGACAGTCTTGATTCTTTTACAGACTGACTGTAAACAAATTATACTACTTTTTGAACTTTTGCTATGGAAAATGCCTGCAATTTTCATGCCTCGCCCTTTCGATAAAACGAATGAACCCAAATTGTATAAATATGCTACCATTCTCCAAGTTGGTCAACCTTTATTTTTTCCTCCTCTCTTTACTATCAAGTCCTTATATTTTATCTTCATTCTACCGTCACTCGCTAATACATTCGCTTGTTCTAATTTTTAATTTACAATGGTTTCCAAGACTTTCATCTCTTCTGCTGTCCTTGCCGGCGTTGCCTCTGCTTTCGCCTTCCCCGAGGCTCTTGCCCAGCTCCCTGGTGCCACCATGGGCTGCCACGAGGCTTGTGGTAACCTCATTCTCGAATCCCGCAAGTGCTCTGACAACGAGTGCCTCTGTAACCCTGATGGTCCCTTCATGGCCTTGACCGACCCTTGTCTCGAGTGCGGATGGCAACTCTGGAACTACTACGGAAAGTACCTCGTAGAGCCCCTCGGAAAGTGCAACCTTCCCACCGAGCCCACTGGTGTCAACACCAACACTCAGGCTGCTCAGACCTCTACTGCCGCTGAGGAGACCACCGCCGCTGCTGAGACTACTCCTGCCGCTGAGACTACTCCCGCTGCTGAGACCACCCCTGCTGCTGAGACCACTGCCGCTCAGGAGACCAGCGCTGCCGCTGAGACCACTGCTGCTGAGACCTCTGCTGCTGAGACCTCTGCTGCTCAGACTTCTGCTGCTCAGACCACCTCTGCCGCTGCCTCTAGCTCTGCCGCTATCACCTCTGCCCCCAAGGCTTCCACCAGCGCCAAGTACCACAACGCCACCACCCTCACCTCTTACGAGACTGTTTGCAACACCACTGCCTGCAAGCCTGCTCACACCTCTACCATCTCCCAGGTTAACGGTGCTGCCCAGTACGGTGTTGCTGGTGCCATTGTTCTCATTGCTGGTGTCGCTGCCCTTTTTTAAGTAGTTGAAACTTAAAAATTGAGAACACATTTTTAAAACATTTATAATGACCAAAATATACTTTTAAACGAATTTCTAAACTTAAACACTTGGATTAATATTTATTTAGATTTTAAGACTAAATGACTAGAAAATTGACTTTTTAAAAGGATAATGACAAGTTAGTCGTTTATTTCATGCCTTGTTTGTATCCCAAATTACACGTAACATAGTTCAATTTTGCAAAGTAAGAGTACGTGTGGTCTGTCAAACTGTTTTTAGAGCTCTATTCGTGAATTTGATGACAAAAAAGTTTAAACGATTGAAGTTGTAGGTAATCCTAGTGGTTTTACATTTACCAATATATACTTGGAGTCTCTGTTTTTAGGCTTCAGTTTAAATTTATATTAAAGTTGTAGATGGCTCATTCGATTAAATGCCATTAAACAAGACTTACCATTGCTTATTCAAAGACTAAAAATGAGTAAAATTAAGGAGAATGAAATTCCATTAATTTCAATCCCACCAAAAGTATCCAATTTGATGAGAGTTCATAATTTACGAGTGAGCTTTTCTTTGACCTTGATTACTTGAAAAATATTTTTTCATTTGTTTATAAAATTGCAAAATTACAAAATTGAAATAAATATATCAAGATACATTGGTATTTGGCCAGTATCCTATTTGACTGTTAACATGCTTTAATCCATACAATTAGTGATTACAGTGTAATATGGTAAGAGTATAAAATTTAGCCATATAAAAAGAACAGGTGTTTTTTTTCTATGACACAATATTGTACCTCCTCTTTTTTGCTGTCACAAACCTAATATGTCTATCTATCCACAAGATTTGTGTCTCTGTGGGTGCGGCTGAATTAGTTTTAACTTCTTTGTGATAATTTTATTAAACCAGCCAATAACATAGTTAGAGCACGAAAAAAATTGGTTTTATACCAAAAATTCTAGCTCGCTTGATGCTCATCCTATTAGCTAAATATATTCAGGTATATGAAACTTCACAAAATCTTTTTATAATGAGCGTACTGTATTACACTTTACCAGAGGAAAAATATCCATATGATCGATGCCTGCCTTGGATAAAGATAATAATATTGCTTCCTTCACATATATTTTTATGTATATTTTTACTAAATACACAAAACTTGATCAAAATCGATTGAAATGGGTTGATGGTAAGTGAAATAAACTAATTACTTTACAGTTCTCGTCCCAAAATTCTTTATTTCCTTGTTTTGGAGCTAAAATATTATCTACTAGCTGACTGAAAATCTATACTCTGGAATTAGTTAAATAACAACACGTAAAATATCCCAAACTTCACTCTCCAAAAGTTATTGATACAAACTCTCATGAATGTATGAAATGAAAAAATAATATAATGAACTCAATCTGCTTTGGAAATACACAATTTCTTCCCAATATCGGAACCTCGACGATTGGTTCTGGAAGAAATTATTGCCATAATTCTAATATTTCTGGTATGATGCTAATTATAGAAGTATTTTAAGATTTAGACAAAAAAAACATAGCAGATTGTCGACAAAAATTCATGTCAGATGAATATTACTTCTGCTCAGAGGTATGATCAAAATAAGGCAGTTGTCAGATCTTCCAATCTTCCACAATAATAGAGATAAATTAGTAGATTGATATGCCTTTAAGATAAGCCAAATATATTACATTCAACGACAACCGACCTTTCGTATGTGTCTTATGCTAACGAAAGTGTTATTACAATGACATGCCATATACCTAAAATCTTACTAAAACGTCTTTAAGCATTAAGGGATTTTAGCCTCTTATTTCGCCCAATGCCTCATCCATTGAAAAACTTTACCTTTCTTTGAAATGATTAACCCCTATCTGGTTTTTGTCTTCTGATAATTTAAATGTCACTTCAAATGGCAATAGTAATCCCACATATTTTAGAAACATTTTTACTTGCTTTTCTTTTGATAATGGTACTTAAATTATGTTCAAATTCTACGCAAAAGTATCCTGTTTTTATAGTCAAACAGAGTCAAATCCTCATATCACTGGGGCAATTTTCATTGTTTGATAATTCTAATAACTGTAAAATCCACCATCCTATCCCCAATTTCAAGGGACTAATATATAATTCTTCTATATTAATGGCGGTAATCAAGGATATCTACTCAAATCTGGATAAAACCCTGGGATAATCACTGTGATCAAAAATGCTGAGAGAAAAAGTAATAAAACATACTTCTCTCGCCATTAAAATTATCAAGATGACATCCAATCTCTACCAGTTACCTAATTAGCTATCCAATAAACATATAGGCCACTTATCCTTCTCTGTTCAGTCATAGCCTACAAATGCTGTACCATCCTGTCTTATCATAAATAGCCAAGAATATAATCTATGTTGAATTTTATTTTCCTTAAGTGTAAAAGTATTTTCTTTTTTTTTTTTTTTTGATTATTTTTATATTAAATTTATGTGGTTTAGTTAGATAGGGTTTACTATAATGCCTGAAGTGAATATCAATCTGACAGATCTCACAAGTGCAAAGACAGCTTATGTTTTAACGATATGACCAATTTTCAACTAGAAATCATTGGATTCTTCTCCCCACACTTTAAAAGTTCATTTCCAACATATGAATAATAAAAGGTAAGAGTGAAATAACAAGTATCAAAATTAATTACAGAACTAGCACAATTAGATACACAATACCGTTTTGCTTTCACTCAACTTTCAAGATTTAATACGAATGCCATATCTTATGCAGTTTAAATACTTGTGGACAATTTTCATCATATGAACTGTACTGACTTTTTTTCTTTTTTATATATAAAGAAAATGTTCCAAGCTTTGTGTTATATACATGTATATATTCTCTCTCACGTTTAAATAGGTTGCTTGTTGTTCTAAAAAATTTCACCTTTCTCATATTCTACAAATAACATTTCCTTAAAGATCACTAAACTTTTTCAAGGGTTATTAGTATGGAATAAAGAGCTCACATTCTATCAAGATCAGGTAGACATTACTTATACAAATCCATTAGATAGGGAATAATAACCAAGACGGATAGTAATTAACATTTTAGAGACAAAGAGGAATAAGTTAGGTTACGGAAGTACAAGGTTGATGTTACTTTCCAGAGTAAATTGTAAATGCTATGCATGAATAGCTGGCATAGGATTTTCGCATTACAGCTAAGTAGAGCTAGATTTATATATTAATTAACATCATCTTAAAACATCTATGGAATAGTTAAATATGGCAAATATTCTAATTCTAACACCGATCCAAAATTACATGATTAGACACTTGCCACGATTTCACCTGCCTTTCTCAAACCTTCCACCATTTTTTGGAACTCTTTCCGTCGTTCTACTGTAACCTCATTCTCCTTCATCAATTCTTCCATGTCACCCGAAGCATACAACTTTTCAAGCAGTTCCCGTTGCATCTCATTCTTAGACCATATAATCAGTTTAAGCATGATGGATTTGGGAATTAAATCAGTCACTGTACGCTGAACAATACTAAAGTAAGAAGTGATCAAGAGTTTAATGACTTCCATTTCCTGAGTTTCACGAGATGTCATGGGTCCTGAGGCACGTAATACAGCTGGCGGGGGTTCCATAGCAGCAAGACGTTTTTTGCTCTTTGACGCAAAAAAATTACTGAAAAATCCACCACCATTGGTAGATTCCTCAGAGTTGAATGAGGAAGTTGAAGCCTGGCGACTATGATTGGGTAAAGGCTTTCCCGTTTTAGGGTCTAGTTGAACTGGCTTAGAACCCTGAAGTCTTTCATTTACAATGGCCATTGCATGACTTCCTCGGATCAAGTCAGGGTGAGCCGTATTGATGTATGATTCTTCCATTGATACGAGATCCATTACTAGTTTGTTGGTCGGAGTTAGTGCTTCACGCAAAAATGTAATGAAAACTTGACTTATACTCTCTTTCAAAGCAGGATATCTCACGAAATGTGGTTTAGCCAAAATCTGCGACAAGATGCGAACCAGTTCATCATAAATTAGAGTAACGCATTTTAAACTAGGCTCTTCAAATCGCTTAATTTGTTTTTTCACAAGGACTTCAAATGCAGCAGTTCCCACAAAAAGATTAGGCGAGGATCCTGACGAGTTGTACAGAATTGTGCGAATATCAACATCTTTAATTTGATCAAATGGGTCAAGTGCACTAATACCATTCGAAAAGATCTCATGAAACACAAAACTAATTCTGGCTCCTCCACTTAGTTCTAAAGAAGACACATCAGCACCCTTTCCGTCCAAAATAGAGCGATATTCGTTAGAGAACTCGGTAATTGTAGACAGTACGATATTGGATGGTGATCCCAATTCAGAAGGCCCAAGATCTGCAAGTTCCTTCTGATACTTTTTCAGATTAGTTTCAATTCGTGTCTTGATTTCAGGAAGTGTTGATTTGATATGGCCCAGCAAAATGGCGTTAAGACGCTTGGTCAAATATGATGTACCACAGAACTGAGCTTTGCTGCTATAGGCTTCGTGTTGTTCAAAAAACGACTTTTCAAATTCTAGTGCTGACTTAATCGACTTGTTGGTAGTAATGTCCTTCTGACCTCTATTGATAACTGGTACATAGCCATAACGCAATGGAATAACACGATTTGCTAAGATATTAATCACATCTGTTCCCTTATCCATCAAGTCAATCTTAGTTAGTACACCAATTGTACGTGACCCTTCGGGATCTACTTCACGGGCCAATTTGAGACCGTCAGAGTTGGCCAAATCGGTGTTTGCAGCAGTAACAGACAAAATAATAGCGTTAGGTCGGGTGATAAACTTCAAAACCATTTCTTTAATTTGTCGCTCAATATCTTTAGGCTGATCCCCCACAGGGACCTTTGTCAGACCAGGAAGATCCACAAGAGTCAATGTCAAAACGTGTGGGGAGTAGATTCGTAGATTGATAGGGATAGACGAGATGCCTGCATTTTTACCGGTTTTCGCGTCAGTTTCCTTAACAATTTCTTGTCTAATAGCATTAAAGTCATGAAACTTCTGACCAGGGAGATGCAAAAATTCGCCCCATTCGTCGTCGTTTGTCTCATTCTCCTGTTCAGTCGGGGCTGAATTGGTAGTGGTGTTTACACGCCTATTGATGAGCTGTAAAACCAGCGGTCGCCGAGTTACGATACCAGTTCCACGAGGTAGAAAGTCTCTGCCTACAATGTTTTCCAGGACAGACGACTTGCCACTGGATTGAGATCCTACGACTGTGATTTGGGGTAAATCGATGACACTAGAAGCGGCACCAAAAGTTGCCAGTGCATCCTAGTGAATGAAGAGTTAGATAAAATAAATAAGACCCCGTCTTTAAACATACTTGAAGCTTGTTAACGGTGCTAATTAAATGGTGATCCATGCTGTTGTTGATGTTAGGAGAAAGAAGGGGATCGATTGAAATAAATAATAAACAATCTCTGAGTATAGTGACGATAGTGTTTACTGCGGCGGGCCAGGGTTGGGGTTTCACAAACCAGACGTAGATCTCACTGTTTACTGATGTCATTTACTGAACTGTCAAAGTTTACGAAAATGAAAATGAACATGAAAATAAAGAATGAAATGAAAAAATGAATTAAAATAAAATATCAACTAACTAAATGCTGGAAATCATAATGTTCGTAACAAGTCTACCGGTCTAATAAGAAGAGTACATGGCAACTTTCTTGGAGTCTGTAATAAGAAGAGAAGTCTCAGTCTGAGTCTCTGGTTCAATACCACTGACAATGTCATAGATCATATCGTCTTCTCTCTTTCTGTAAATATAAAGCTGGAAGAAAATAACAAGATCAGCTAACGTAGTTGCAACACCACCAACAATGAATGGCATTTCAGCAATCATGAACTCAGCCTTCTCCTGAGGATCATGAACGGCTTGCCAGGCAGTTGCCACAGCAAGAGTATAAGCTGCGTTGCCTACTAAGACTGCAATGAACAGAGCTGGACTCACGCCTTCAGTAGACTTGCGCAGATAGTTTTGTCTAATTTGTGGAATTCTTGAAACAACGTACAAAGAATTGCTCATCCAGCTAGCAGAATTTCCAACAAAATAGCCTAATGCATGCCAGCTTTGAATTCCAACATAGCCAGAGGTAGCAAATGTGCGGTTAGCGCCTCCAAATAACCTTGAAACCGCCATAAGAAGGCCGGATATCCCCGAAAGGGTAGTGGCAGGAGCAACAGCTTCGTTCATAATTGGAGCAGCCTTGGCTCCTGATGGAGATAAGGCCATACCCAGAAGAATACCCGGAGTGATAGAGGTGGAGCTAGAAGACAAGCTCGAGTTATAGAAATCGACAGGTTGGGTTCGTTCAATAGTGACTTCACCTGAGGGAATAAGCTTAGGGCAGGATGAGTAAGAAATGCTTTTTCGCTTTTCCTTTTGCAAGACTTCTTCAGCAAGATGAGGACGAACAATGTAATACTTGTACTGGAAATACAGAAAGCTATCACTGAACAAGAAGTAGACGCCCAAAACCTTTTGAAAAAACATCTGGTCAGTTAAAAAGCATCCAGCAGTGTTAAGTACAGCACCGATAATCCAGCATAGCAAAAAGTATTCGCTGAAGCCCGATACCTCTTTAGTTTTATAGCACAGCCAACTTTGATAAGTACCGGAAAACATCCAAACGCCAACGGATAAGTACTGAACTACCCAGGAAAGCGCAGAGAGGTTTCCGTAAATGCAAACACCAGAAATCATTCTAATCCAATGTACAAGAGGGAGTCCCTCAGAATTTATTGGTGGGCAGGTCATTGTGCTGAAGAGGCGGGTGAGTCTATAGTATGAAAGAAGATGAAGGTTGAACGAGAAGAAACCTAGAGCGACGAGTGAAATTCCAGAAGATCGTAGGAAGTGAGGCAAAAGGTCCGAAAAGTCCGAAAGATGAAAATTAAATCAAGAAGAGAAGAGGAAACATAACTGGTTTTATATAGTTGCAGATAAGGTTTTAATAGTGTCAGTCATTGTTTTGTTGTTTGTTTTTGTATGCGATAAGCTGGGTGATAAGCCTTCCCAAGATAAGAGGAAGGGTAATTAGAGCCATGATAGCAGCGAAACGAAAGCTTATAGGCTGAGCGCGGTAAAACTGAAAAAGTGACCATTGGAGGGCAGCTGAGACTCTGAAACACTGAGACGAAGGGGAACTAGAGGCCAGTGAAGACATGTGATTCAGTACGGGTCAGTGTCATGATGAGCAATGAGCATCAAAGGGTATGACAATGGAGGGGTATAAATGTGATCGGGGTATGACGAGTAACAACACGCGCGCGTAAAGAGACCATTTATGAAATGGCTGCTTCTTCGGAATCTTTACAATTGGAGTTGGGTTTCCATCACCCTTCTTCGCTGCATCTCCTTCTTCTTCCAGATGCTACCATCGTGAGCAGTCAATCAGTTGACGGGCTTTTCATCATTTGATTTAAGTCTTTGAATACAATAACTCTAAACGAACAAGTAAACAAGCAAGCCATCAAACCAAGTAAAGCTAGCCAACCCAAATTCAATATGATACAATACCATCGAGCCAGCCAATCTTAATCATTCTCCTCTTCCTTCTCCGGATACACATGTCAGATTAGGATATGCCACCTGTGTTATTCTAAGCAGCACCACTAGAAGTAGTATTATACTTGCACGTCGTCATCAGATAGAAAATCAGATGGGGGCGAAAGGGGGGATGATGGTGGTGGTGGACCGTAAAGAAATTGCCACTTTTGGGCAAAAATATCCGGGTGTCTAGAATTTTGTAATGTATTGACGCAGTCTGCCCATTCCACCAGTGCGCACGCGAAGGTAAAAATATCCTCCTCTCACACAAATTCTCTGCGCCTAAAAACTAAAAATTCAGTAAACAAACGATATCTGCTATTTGCGATATTTGATAGGTGATATTATTACGAGATCTGATCTGATAGGTGATTTACGATAGAATCACTCAAAATTTGGTTTATTTATTCATCATTAGGTCTTATTTTCTGATATATCAATTTCTTATATATTCTAGATAACAGTAGCTCCCTTTACTTTACAAGATGATATAAAAATGCTGCCTGTGCATTTCTTAAATCATTTCTTAATTATAACTTTGATATATAAGTAATTAACGGACGCTTCAATACTAATTCATTCAGAGGTCATGTTTACGTCTTATTGCGTGAAAATATACCGTACCATGTTCTTATATTTCCTTACTGGAAACCAAATATCCAAAAAATAATAATGAAATATTACTGAACATTTTTTATTGTTACATTATTCAGTTATCTTTGTAAAGATTTCAATTATCGCCAGCATAAACTGTTACTGAAATAAATTCTTTCATCCTTTGTATACTTAACAGTGTGCTTCTTTTGTATTATCTTGCTCTCTACAATCGTGGTTAAGATGACACCAGGATTTCATTAAATTATTTTTTATTTAATAAACCTACTACTAAGGTCCTGAGATAATAAAGTTTATGTTACAAGGCTGAGATATTTAAAATAATAATAAAAAAACAATGTAATCTATAAGTTAAATTGAGAATTTTGCTATTCTTTTCTCGAATTAACGACTTGCAATCCAAGTTCAGATTTGTCCACCCCCTCCCATGAGAAATGAATTACATTGCGTTTTATGTTCATGTCACTTAAATTGCCTGATTCAATAAGTTTCTCACTTGTCCATCTCTTATTTCATTTCTTACATTTTTGATATTTACAGAATTCTGCTCTGATGACTTGAACATATTGTAACACTGGCTTTTGTTAAGATCGCTCGAGAACCCCACAAGCGTCCCATTTTATTTGTGATACACAAATAAAATTTGAGAAATTTACATCATCTTCAGATTATTCATTATAACTCATTTTACTTGATATTTAATACTTGATATTTAATACACCATAACCTTTCAAGTATGGGTTTGTTTTCCTATTTTCAATTCTAAGAGGTCCTCTCTTTAATAAGGATATACCAATCTAATTAAGAGACAAGGAAACAATAACCAACAAGAAGTTGAAAGAAAATTTTTTTTTTAAAAATAAAAATAGCAGTGAAGTTTGAAGAAAAAAAATAAAAAAAAGGGTTGCATGCTTCCGAAAAATGTATACATCAAGCATGCAAATTAAAATACAATCATTCACTCTGGTGTCTTAATACTTGCCTGTCTGTTTGCTTGTTCTTCTTTCGTTTTTATCTTGTTTAATAAGGGTATTAATTTGCTCACGTTTACAAATGATGCAATTGTAGTCTCCATATCAAAACACTAGCACCAGTGTCAAGCTTTCATCTCAACTTCACTACCTTCTTTCGTTGAAATAGACGACTCATGGGATGCTTCTAGTTCCTCTATACTCTTTGGGCGCTTTTGCTCTTTCTACAGAACAATTAAGATCGAAAATGGTCAGAAAAATAACTCAGGAAAAAAGAATAGAAAAAGGAGTACTCAAAAAGCATATCCAATGAAATAAGAAATAAAACGAGGAAAAAGGAAGTAAAAATAAATCAGGTAATAGCAAGTGTTATTGCGGAGAAAAGAAAAACAGTGTGTAAAACACTAAGGAAATAATGAATTGTATTCATACCTCTGTCGTCACCTTTCGCTTGCGCTTCTTAAGTGGTCGGGTTGGTTTCTTTTCGCCTTCTCCGAATAAGTCATCGGGCAAGTCATAGCTAAACCAATCTGTTAGTCTTTTCATTACCATCACTTACGACTCTCCACTCACTTTCTAACATGTTTGATAAAAATACTGCACATATCTGGATCATATTGACTCCAACTTTTGCATGCCTCAAAGAAATCTTGGCATGGCCATTGAATGTCCAACCGTTTTGATGCTCCTAAAATACAGTTAGCAACCTAATGGCAAATGACCTAGCACAAACGAACCTTCCAAGTGAATTTCCAGGCCAAGATATATAGTGGTAGTGTGCACTGACACTTTACTGTCACCTTCTTCAGTGGTGCTGCTTGCATCTACTGGCTCTAGACCTGGAACGATCTCTCCATCCGCAACCTTGATCGATTCCTCCTCTGTACACCTATAATATTTGTCGAATGTCTTGATGAATGGGTGACTAATTCCAATGGTATCTAATGTTTCAAGCTTTTGAACCAACAGTCGCACCTTACTTTCCACCAATCCAGACCACTTCAAATGATTTTCTGCTGAACCTTTAGTTGCAGCTACAATAGAAAGATAGTACTTGTACTCCTGAAAAAAGGTATGCTTCACAAAGAAGTCTGCCCACGTCTTAGTTCCCGTCACTATTTCATCAAGAATTACGCCACCACGTTTCAACTCTGAAATAATAACCTTTTGTGTCGAGCTTGTAATGTTGTGCGTTGCACACATAGATGGGTACGCTGGGGTAATCACTGGCATACGATGAGACCTATCTAAGGGGTAAATTTTAGGATTCCACACTCTAACCTGCAATGGTCCATCTTCAATAGGCTTCAACAACACTGGCTGAGGCCAATTCCATTTAGTTAAAATGTTGAAAAATTTACCAACAATGGTCGCAGAGACTGCATTAGGATAAAGCTGGCAAATTCGGGCGACTAACATTGCCCATGCCACTCCACCTGGAAATCCCATAATATTACCATAGATAGCTCGCCTTTGCGCCCACATTTTAATAGCTCTAAGAGCGTGTTTGAATACTGTAGGCTGAGGTACCAATTTTAAAATTTCATCAGTAACGCGTGTACCATTCAATGCGCGTAAATCCTTTTCATCAATATTCTTAAGTAAATTCTTGTCCTCCAGAGTGAGATCAAGCGGAACTTGAGCGATATCAAGGTGAGCACAGATCAAATCAATTGATATTCCTGAAATTTTAATCTTGATGATTGGTACAAACGCGTCTGGCACTGAAGCTATTTCATCCAAGTCGGGTAATTTTCTGAGGAGCTTGTCGAAAATGTCAAAGAAATGATCTCTAGTAACGTGCTTAGGAACGACGACTAACGTATCAATATCAGAACCTGGTCCATATACTCCAAGTCGATACGATCCAAAGGTAAAGATTTTGCCACCTGCATCCTTGGCCATGCCCTCAGACATATTTTTTTGCAGACTCACAATCCGGACAAACTCTTGAGCGAGATTCTGGATTACATCCAGCACTTGAACCCTACGACGGGTAGCTTGATCGCTCTCAAAGGAGCCTTGTTTTTTCAATTCCTCGATTAGTTGGTCATTAAGAATGTTTTCTGAAGGTGTCGGGCCAATCACAGAAATTGGAGGTGTAACTCCATACTGTTTTGTAGTAATTGAAGAAGCCATTAATGGTGATCAAAAAAGACGTGCCACGCTGGGTATCAAATGAATAAATTTAGCTAGAAATAATCAGCAATCGTAATTTAATACACGTTAGAACCAAAGTTTTTAAACAGTGCCCTATAGTGTTTAGTAAGTAGTAATCAGTAAGGGATAGGTGTAGACGGGAGTATTCAAGTGGAATGTCAAAAACAACAATATTGAGTATTGCTAGCAATGTTAAATACTCAGAACCTCTACAAAACTAAGAGATTAAAGGATTGAGAAAGGTAAAGAAGAGTACAGCTTTAAAGGCAAATATAAGTTACAGAGTGAGAAAGGAAGGAGAGAAAACTGAGAATCTGATTTTCAGGTCATAAGAATTGTGGCCCACGAGGAAAAACAAAAAGTTTTAATATTGTGTAGTGGGTTAGGGCAATCGATATACTAACTTTTCAACTCAGTTTGTAATTTTCTCCATGGAGATCTAAAGTCTTCAACAAGGCCACACAGATCAACCGGGAAAATGTCATAGTATATTAATCGTAAAGTTAACGGTATACAATGTGGTATTAAAGACTGAATACGGTACTTTTAGTTCCCAAGTTTGTAATTGTGGCTCATTAAGTAGCATTGGGCAGCTCTGTCTTTCAGGGAGACATCCCGACTCAATACCTTAAATAATTCAGGCCTAAACATGACAGTGTCCTCTTTAATTGGACTGAATGCGTATAAATATAGATATTAAGCACCGTTTGAAAGTCTCGTTATAAATGAATCAAGTCAGAAGGCTGAGGTTCAATTTCACAACTAGCACCCAGTAAAGTCCTTCAACGGTGCGAGGAAATACGTATTTCAGTTCACTGTAGATATTTATCTAGTGAGATATTTCTACTCATCCTATAAATACAAAACTTAACTACCATTACCTTCGAGCATATCATCATTCTTTCATTGTGGGATTAGCCATAGTTTTTGTGTTCTCAGTAGTTTGCATGTGTAATTCCTAGAACGATCTGCTTTTTTTCACAATGCCCAATCACGAAACTTTTCATTCCCATCTACAGTGACTGACGCTTAGCCTCGACCATTTGGACAGGACTGATATTTGGTAAAAGAAAGATCACATCCATTAACCTTTGTGTTATTTGTCTTGCGCTATTTTACCATTAAACAACACTTTACCATCATGTTTTCTTGCGCCAGACAACAGGGACAAAATGTGCTTCCAAGAAGCTTGAGTAGACGAGCCTTCACCACCAGCATATCTTGTATGCGAGGTGCTGCCGACAAGAGAATTCCTGTCCAACTTTTAAGGGATTTTCCCGACTTGGGATTCAAGGGTGAGATTGTCTCCGTCCCCCCTGGCAGAATGCGAAATCAGTTGCATCGTGGTAATGGTGCTGCTTATGTTCTTAAGGGAGAACCTCTTAGGATCCCTTTAGTTTCTCGTGAAAAGATTATGGAACGACAGCGAGCAGAAGCTGCTGAAAAGGTTGCTGAAGAATCGGCTCAGCTTGAGGCCCAACTGTTGCAAGAACGTGTCAGAGCTACAGGCCGAATTAATTCTCAGAATGATATGCTAAATGCACTTGAGAGCCTTACCAACTTGAACTTCAACTTCCCTTCTAAGGATACTGGTAACGAGGCTCAAGTCAGCCCAGATCAAGCAGTTGAAAGTGACAGTTTCTTCTTAGAGGCATCTATTAAGAATCTTCCCACTTTAATTCCCCTACAAGCCAATGCTCAATCTACTGGTTTTATTACCCCTCATGTGACTTCTAAAACTGTTGCTGACCGACTTCAAAGCCTATTGGATATCACCATTGATCCCTCCTTGATTTCCTTCAAGGTTCTTGTCGATCGTGGCTCTCCATTAGTTGATTCGACTGTGATTGATTTCGTCGGCACTTACAACCTAAGCATCACCATTTCACCCGATCGTATTATCACGAAGAAACTCCGAGTGACTCCTAAAGATACTCTAGAAGGATGGGAGCAACTGCGACGACCTTTTGGACATCCTCTCCCTGGCTCAACTCCTGTGGATCAGCCAGAGGAAGCCGTTTCAGAGGCCGCTGTTAAGACAGAGAATAGTAGCGATGCAATTCCCTCTTCTGAGGCCAAGACCTTTGACTGGGAAAACGACTTCATTGTGAACCTCAACAATAACAAGAAACGTAACTAGAGTAGGATATTTCTATGTATAGCTGTAAATATTGATTGTATCGAATAAACCTGAATTTCTTCCAAATCCGTTGAGACCTTGAGAGTTGCGTTTAACCAGCCCTCGTCGTATTATTACTCATCATTTTCATAATCAAATGTGTTTTGATTATATAATAGCAGTCTAAGCCTGATCTAACGTTCTGTTGCTATGATAATCCAAGGTTCATATACTTCCTCTCAATTAAATTCTTTCTAGTCATTAGCAAGAATTCGATATCTTTTCGTATTTTTCTGTTGTTCATAAGTGAAACTTATTGTGAACTGAAAAGCTCTTTGAGTTTTCATGGTACAAGTTCAAGATTTTACTTGACTTTTTTTTTTCTTAGTGTATTGTTTTTTACTCCCCGTTTTCGCCATTGATTTGATTTAGGGAGAAGATCTTGTCTATACAAAATCCACATTCAATGGAGATCTCAGAATTTCCGGTCGCTGTACTAGGGACAGTCAAAATACCCAGGTAAGTAGCAGTTCTTGTATTAATACTTGATTTACTAACAATTCAGCTCTATCAAATCTTTTGCTGGGTTCTGTGCACTCTCATCTGTCTTGATTTCCTGCGCATCAATATATCAACACTTTAAAAACTACAGAAAGCCTGCGGATCAAAGATTAATCGTGAGGATTCAATTACTACTTCCTTTATATGCGCTCTCAAGTTGGCTAGGGTTAACGTCGGAAACTGGTAGCGCTATTGTTGAGCCGATACAAGAGATCTACGAAGCCGTCGTCATTTATACGTTTTTTACTCTGTTAACAAATATATTAGGCGGCGAGAGAAACCTTGTGCTCACAACCATGGGAAGGGCCCCTAAAAGTCATTTATTTCCTTTCAACCATTGCTTTTCTAAAGTAGATATCAGCGATCCATACACTTTCCTAGCCATAAAACGCGGAATTTTACAGTATGTCTGGCTTAAGCCGATTCTTTGTGTTTCTATCATCATCATGAAAGCAACAGGCACATATCAGCAGAATTATATTGGTCTCAAATCAGGATATATGTGGTTGGGTATCATTTACAATATTAGCATCTCAGTTTCGTTATATTGTCTAGCGCTATTTTGGTACTGTTTGTTAGATGACCTGAGACCCCACCGCCCATTGCCAAAATTTCTTTGCATCAAAGTTATCATTTTCTTTTCTTATTGGCAAGGTGTGATGCTTGCTATATTGGTTTGGGCAGGTATAATTCACGATGTTGGGTACTACACGCGCGACAACATTGCAACAGCAATCCAGAATACTCTCATGTGTATAGAAATGCTTGGCTTTGCTGTAGGTCATTGGTATGCCTTCACTTATAAAGAATTTGCCTCTTCAAGCTTAATGGGTTATGCACGTCTTCCAGTTCCATATGCCGTGCGAGATGCTTTTGGAATTGTCGATTTAATTCTAGATTTCAAGTCTGCTTTTTACGGAAGCAACTATAATTACAGGGAGTTCAATTCGATCGAGACAGTTCTAGAACATCCCGAATCTCGGTCGAGACAGGCTCGACTTGCACAAGGTTTAAGATATAAAGCTGGAGGAACGTCCAAATACTGGTTACCTACACCTGCTAACCAAGGTACGATAACTACTGCTAGTCCCAACTTAAGGGAACAGTCCAAACCTTTAATTGGTTCCGAGGAGACTGCATCACTCAGAAATGCGGAGTCTTATAAAAATTCTGGATATGGAGGAACAGCAACAGCCTCTGTGTCTTCCCGAACCGCTTTACCAGGCATGACAAGTCAACAATATGTTACCACGCCTACATCGTCCAACTCTTCAGTGTTGTCAGGAGATTCACAAGCAGAAGAAAACTTACAAGATTTCCGCATGTCAGAAGAAGAAATGAAAGTTGACGACCAGCTTTATCGCTTAGCAAGAAACTTTCCCTACGGCGATTACAATGTGAGTATTTATCTTAATCCGATCTGCCTCATGAATTAACTGCTAACTAATTAATTCTTTCGTAGTACCCTGTGATTACTGTTCAAGAGCCAATTGTTTACCGTCCAATAATGCAGCAGACAACAACAAGAGATCGCTATACCAGAAGTAGGCTTGAACAGGAATATGAATCATTTGATTCGAATGGAGATGATGGTACCAATTTTAGTATTGTTTAAAATAAGTGTTTGTATGTTTGTCTTTTTTAACTTGATGGAGTAGTAGATGTAGTCACTATTCTTATATAATTTAATTCATTTACTGCTTTGTTGTTGTTTTATGTATCAATGGAAATGTAAATTTCTTTGCTCTCTCCGTCAAATTAGTTTTTGTCAATGGATATAAATTAAGACGAACTTGAATTTAATTTATAAAATGAATCCAAAAGGAAACTACGAAATATAGAATAAACCATGATAATAATAAAAAATAAAAGGAAAAACCTTGCATCACAAAAACTGAGCAAAAAAAGCAAAAAACACCTTTAGAAAATAGGGTCATAAAACTAACTAATAAAAAATAATGATAAAAAACAAGCAATCATACCGTAGGTTTATTCATATCCAACTCACGGCGACGCAGAATTTCTTGAACTTCACGTTCATACTCTGCGCTAGACCTTCTGGATTCAAATCGAAGCTTTTTCATAATCTTGTCACGCCGTCTTTCAGGTCGAATCAAGTGCAAATCTGTGATATTGTCATCTGCACTGTTAGAATGAACTTCATCATGATACACAATAGTACCTCCAGATTTAGTTCCTCTAACTGTATGGATAGCGGGAGCAGCATTGGATGATCGATTTGTTGTTACTCTGGATGCATACGTATTGGGATCAAGTCCCGCAAGTGTTTCAGGATCATCACGATATTTGCCATGTCTCCATCCTTGCTCAAGCTCGGCAAAAGACTCTTGTTGAAACCGATAATGAACAGCTTTGTTGTGTTCGAGTTCTTGAAATGTATCAGTGTCGGAAGGCCAAACTGTGATTCGGACGGCTTGAGCAATGACATCAAGAAGCAGGCACATCACACAGGTGGCAAATAGAACAGCCCACCATGATAACTCGCGGCCAAAGTAAACTGTGATTCCATCATGGACATTGTAGATCTTTGACGGGCTTTTTCCATAAACAGATGATAAAATTATATTCCACACAAACCATCCAACAATGCAAATCACAACAACAGCCCAATTCAAAATGGTTCTGCTATGCATTTCAAGAACTTGGAGTTTAAGTGTAACTAAAATAATCACAGTCGAAAAGATAAGCACACCCATTGGAAAGATTGAGTTGTCTCGCGGTTCAGAATTTCCATAGATGATATAAGTAACAAACGAAGTAATGACACTTTGTGTTGCTCCAATTATCATCCAACCCAAGAAAAGTAACAGACTAAAACTTTCATTTTTCTGGCCCTTAGAGTATAACTCTGGAACAGCAATAAGGGTAGAAGTTTTCAAATCCCTCTCAAAAATTCCAATACACAAAACAGGCAAACTGGTAAAGAGAGTGTTGAACATGGCAAGAGACCAAGTTTCGTAGAGAGATGTACCAGTAAACATAACATTTCGCTGATAAATGGCCTGAGTCAGATAAAAGAACATTTCCTTATAGAATGTTCCCAAGACATACTTGCAGGTTCGGACATAATTCCATCGACCATGGACCAACAGTAACTTGAGCAAAAATCGGAATTGAGCAATTGAGTAATCAGATGATCGAGCAGCTTGCAAACCCTCCTTTCCTGTAATACCAATTCCCACATCAGCACTTTGAATCATGGCAATATCGTTTGCACCATCACCAATTGCAAGGGTGATGGAAGACTTGACTTTTGTTCTAACAGCAGTAACCATGGAGGCCTTTTGTGAAGGGCTTGCACGGCAGCAAATAACTGAATCTGTCTTGACGCCTAATTCAATGAATAATGTCATTAGAGTCATGTCTTTTTCGATGAGACCTAGAGTGAATCCGTCCACAACTACCACACAGTGAGCAACATTTCCACTTTCTAGCTCCACCATTGCAGCAGCCATTTTTCCAGCAACATCGCCTTCATCTGATCGAAGGATTATCACGGTTGAGTAGTCTTTAATGAGACGACAAGAATACCCAATATTGATAGCAGTTTCACGCTTGTCACCTGTTAACATCCATAACTTGATGTTTGCTCTTCGCAACTTGTCAATTGCCTCAGGGACTCCTTCTTGAAGCTTATCCTCTATTGCAGTGGCGCCACATAGATCTAAATCAATTTCAATCATTTCGCCAACTTTTTCAATGCTTTCCTGTCTATTGACAAGACTGGACCGGGCATCTAAATATAATTTGTTCCAGTTGTCGTACTCATCGTTAGTTAAAAATCGATATCCATATAACAGAGTTCGTAAACCTTCAGTGGAAAACTCTTCAATATGCTCCAATGTTCGTTCCAAAACATAGCTATCATTTAAAGTCAAGTGATCATCAATTTCAATTTCCGTATTATGGTTGGCTTCAGGTTCATGCTGACGTGAGACAAATTCATGTGGCAAATGTCTATCAACAAGACCAGCAGAACTTGGTCCAGCAGAACTAGAGGCCCTGTCTTGAGAAAAGCGGCCACTATATCTCTTTTTGCGGGCAATAGAGAGTGATTTTCGAGAGGCCTCGGCAATTTCTTCAATATCTTCATCTCCATGAGCTCTATGTTGCAAATATCCGTCAACACTTCCCAGCACATCATTTCGATCTATATTGATGCTTCGCCTGTCTCGGCCAAAACTTCTTCTGTGGGTATCATTGGTTGGGCTAGTAAGGCTAGAAGTACTGTTTCGAGTGATGACAAGCTCAGCTTCAGTAGCTTTTCTAATATTTGATTGCCGATTTATTTCAGCCACTTTTTCTAAAGCAGCTAGGGAATTTCGTAGACGCTCAATAATGATGTTATCTGCACCTTTGCAAATAACGCAATTTCTTCCATCTGGAAATTTGACAACTATTGACATGCGTTTTCGTGCACTAGAAAACTCAATAGTTTGAAGAACTTGATAAACTTCATCCACGGGAGGCGAGTCAAATCCTTTAGGATATGTTCGGACAGTCAAGCTATTGTGTTGACGATCAATGACAATATAGCCCATATCTCTGGCAGCACAAATTAAAGCAATCTCATCTGGTGAAGCAGCTTGGTACTCTAGGTTTTCTATTTCAGTCTCACCACTTGCGCTTCTACTTTCCTCAATATCAGGAACACAGGAATGGCAGAGGGCAAGTGAAAGCAGAAAGAAATTTGCTTTCTTCGCATAAACCGAACTCGGATGCTGCTGAAGATAGCGGAGTAGTTCAATAGTTGATCGCGCAGTTTGAAGTTTACCAGGAGTAGCAGTTGATTTCCAGGCGGTACTACGAATACTATTAGACCGTGCCAAAGATGCCATACTTGGACGTCCATCAGTGGTACTTCTTCGAGGCAAGGCTGCCACTTGCTGTAGAGTTGTATCAAAGCTTGGTCGAATTTCGTAGGTGTGACTCGTAGAAGCATTCTTAGACGGGTTGGAAAGAGATACTGTAGATCCTGCTTGGCTGATAATAGTTGTATTAACTATGACTTTGCCTTTCGGATCATTCGATTGCTTTATTTGATGAAACAGTTTTTCCGTGCTCGAGGATCCAGCAAGCTGAATATCTAAATCGTGGAGCCATGCATGCCCAGCAACAGACAACTTTCGGAAAATCATCATGTTATCGGTCAGTGTACCAGTTTTGTCGGAAAAAATATAGCTCACTTGGCCTAACTCTTCATTGATAGTAGCAGTGTGAGCTTCACAAGGAGTATTCGAAGCTTCATGGTACATGTCCAAGTCGTACTGGAGCATTATCATTTGAACGACTTTGATAATTTCCATGGAAACATAAAGAGATAATGGAATCAATGTGTTAAACATAATGATAAAGCCCATTAGATTTGGTACTACTCCAACTTCAAGGCCTTTGAGAAACCACATACTCTTACCCTGAATCTGATAAAATACGGAGGAAGCAATAGTACAGAAAGCAGAAAGGGCCAGGACAAAAAAGACCATAAATATGACAATGTTGTTTACTTTTTTCTGTAACCTGGGAGCCTTGGTACGTGGGTTTTGAATAGCGTTCATGCGAATTTTAGTTTCCTCTCCACTGAATACAACTAGGCCAATAATCCATGCAGTATTTCTAAGAACACTGCCTCTATATATGATGTGAGAAGATGATAGTGGATAGGTATTGCCCTCTATGTCAGCCCTTCCTTCAAAATTGTACAAATCAATATTGGGATCTTCTGTGGTAACAGAAGCCTTAAACTCAACTAGTTTTTCAGGATGACTGCACCATTTTGCAAAATCAGGGAGAGGCTCTCGAGTTTTCAGATTCGTTTCGCCATCCAATGCCATGGTTTCAATATAGGAAATACCACCGACACCAGAAGACGATAGAATAATAATGTCGGCAGGAATGCCCTCGTTTTGTTTCAATTTGACAATCTCTCCAACTCTTAGATTTTTCCAGGCAACCCGTTTGTAAGCTATAGGAGAGTTTGTCGAATCTGAATGTGGGGTAGAAGAATAAACAGAGGCATTGGACGTAGGTCCTACAGAAGTTGGAAGTCTATAGTACAAAGGATTAACTTGGGCCACATGAACTATTCGATTATTTTCCTCTTTATCTTGTCGATGTCTTCGCCAGTCGTCATAGCCTTCTCTGCCCATAGAAATGGAGATAAAAAACAACAAAGGTGCAATGGTTGTATAAGTTCCCGTTGTGGACCATGAGGGAATCATTTGCATGATGGACACACAGAGAAAGTATAGGTTGGCTAGTTTGGAAAACTGAGCCACGAGTTGCCGAGGAAAAAAGTTATACACTGTATAGATAGAAGATGTGATCAGGTTATTACAGTATGGTTTGCTGGTTCTGGCATCAACCAGCAAAGGGCGATCAGTAAGGACTTCTATCGGTATAGTACGGCCGCCTTTTGATTGGGGTGGTTTCTTGACTCGTAAAACGAAATCATGGATGGACGTAAATATTCGATTTACTCTAGCCTTTACACCATTGTTGAGCCGTTTCGTTGCCCAAGTGGAATAATTCGGCAGAGAAGAATTGGTTAGTTCCTCAGCCACCACAGTTGAAATTTTCTTCTTTTGGTAGTCGTCTTGAGGCTTTGATCTAACGGAGCCTACATCAGGAGAAAATAGCAATTCTTCTTGAATTTCTATGTGGAGATTATTAGTATTGTGCAACCAAAAAAATATAAACCGAAAAATGCGAAATGTAGATCACAAGGAAATTCTTACCCAAATTGTGCGGTCCAAAGTTACTTGAAGTGGAAGAATGTGAGGCTTGATTGGCCTGGGATTGAAGTTCAATAGGAGCGTCACCAGAACTTGGCGGAAGCACATTTTTTGCAAATATCTTTGATCGTAAGCTGTTTTTTCTGTTCCTCCGTGGTGGCACATGGGATGGAGGGGTATTTTGGCTATTGATAGATTCCTGAAACTGGTTGGAATTCCATGACGACTCGTCTGCAGCTGTGGGTGCGTTTACAGTAGAGGTGTTGATTGGAGGTACCTGAGGATGGTGAAGATGATTGAGAGTATTCAACCCTGGTTGATGACTATTAGAAACTGGGAAAATGGTGGTTGGAGATGTTGAGTAGTCTGGTGGTGAAACTCTGTCTGACGGAGGAGGCACGGCTGGCATTGGGTCAGACGTACGCAAGTCCGAGGTATGAGGAGTACGCCCAGCAGCAATCAAAATGGTTGCTTGGCTAGTATTTTGAATTCCATGGCTCTGTGATAGAGGATAATTTTCACCGTCATTTGGAATAGAACTGGGCTGAACTGAGGTAGTGGTTGTATGGGAGGGTGTCGTTTGTGACTGAGAGGCTTCATTGGAAGACCCAAGCGGCGCAGTAAGGCTGTCCGTAGTCTCGTTGGAATACCTTCCAGCACTCATGTGATCCAGAAGACGAAGTCAAAGTATAGTAAGAAAGTCAAGCAAGGACCATAGGAATAGTGGTTAAGGAAAATAGAAGTAAAAGCAAAAGGTGAAGATATAAAAATAAAAATGAACTGAAAAAAAAGGCAGGAAAAAAAAAAAAGAAGCAGCGGATGTTTTAATAAAAAAGGTTCCTCCACTAAGCTGAGCTGCGCTGCACTCGTTCGCTGAGCCTTCGAAGAAGCAGAGAAAACGGCTAACGTCAAAAACTATGGGTAAGGGCTCAAGGGCAAGGGATTTACGTGTAAAACGAAATGAAGGCAATTTGGCGCGAAATAAACACGCGTTTTCCCAAAACAGAAGGCTAATTGAAGACGCGCCGAAATAAATTATTTTTCGTCATTTATTATTTCGCGTTCGCGACAATAACACAAAGAGCGCGACTCTTTTTCTTCCACTCTGTTTTCTCACTTCTCTTTCACTCGCACTTTCACTCTCTGTCCATCGTTTGCGTTCCTTCAATTACCTCATTACACTATTTTTGTCTTTCTTTTCTTCTTATTCTATATAGCTTTGATTAGTCTAAGCATTCTGGTATTTCAACGATACTAAGACAATTTTGTTGCACCATGACGGTCAAAATTTTACTCACAGAAAGAAGCTCAGGAAATCAAAAGAGCAAGGATGACCTACGTCTTCAAGAAATTGCATTTAAAATAGTCAAGGCTCGCAAAGTGATAGCTGTGACGGGTGCTGGTATTTCGTGCAATGCTGGAATTCCTGTAAGTACTATTAATCGTTCAATTCAAGCAACAGCTAAACTAACACATTCAACATAGGATTTTCGCTCAGAGGATGGGCTATACAACATGGTTAAAAAGCAGTATCCAGGCGTGGTTGTGAAAGGAAAAGATTTGTTTGACGCAGTTCTTTTCTCAAGTCCAGACACCATTCAAGTGTTTTTTACATTCATGTCACACTTGCGAGAGTGTATTGTGAACGCGCATTCTACTCAAACTCATAAACTTTTGAGGACGCTAAAAGACAAGAAGAAGCTTCTGCGTTGTTATACGCAAAATATCGATGGTTTGGAGCGCCACGAAGAACTCACTACTGGCATAACGCAAAAAAACTGGAGGAAACTAGATGTTATACAGTTGCACGGGGATATTCATAAGCTGAAATGCATGCATTGTTCTTCTTTATTTGAGTGGAGCGAAGAAAACTCTAGTGTGTGTAAAGAAGGAGAAGCCCCTGAATGTCCAAGTTGCAAATCTGTACAGGAAGATAGAATGCGACGGGGAAGAAGAAACACAGGCGTGGGTCGCTTAAAGGTATGTCGATTTTTTTTGTTTATGATGAACTTGTTTTAACCTAAATATTTAGCCAAATATTGTTCTTTATGGAGAAACCCATCCAGATGGAGATCTTATCGGAAGATGTACACAAGCAGATTTCAAAGCCAAGCCAGACTTTTTGTTGATCGCAGGCACTTCATTAAAAGTAACTGGCATCCAAAAATTAGTTCGTCAGGCTGCTAAGGCTGTGAGAGAGCGAGGAGGAATTGTTATTTTTGTCAACAAGACCGAAATTGGAACTAGCAGCTGGAAAGACGTAATTGACTATCATATTGAAGCCGATTGTGACGAATGGGTAGCCAACTTGAAGACAAGAATTCCAGCGTGGTTTGCTGTGCAAACCAGTATCACAAAGTTTACTTCCAAGGCTGCAGAACTTAAAAATAAGAGTAGGAGTGTCAGTGAAAAGACAGAAGGTGCCGTTATAACTCCTTCCACGCCTGTCAAAGAAACCAAAATGCGTCCATTTGCAACACCAGTTTCACAAGTCCAATCTGTTTATGAAGATACAGATGGTTTACTTACCCCACCTCCGTCGCGACAAAGAAAATCACCTCGACGTGCTGAACGGAAAAATAGTGAAAACCTTATTCCCAGTGCATTTGACTTGCTGCTCACACCCGAAAAGACCCCTAGCAGGAATTCTGCAGCCAAGGGTTTCAGCAAAGCCATTAGCCGACGACCATTAGAAAACTGGGATCATAATTTAGAGAATGGGGTTGTTTCTAGGAAGCGAGGGTGTCGTGCCTTCGATTCGAGTACAATTGACATGGAGTTTGTCCCCATTAAGAGGACACGAAACGGGTCTGACTTGTTGAAGTAGCTCGTTAGATAGACCAAGAGGTTTGAAACAAGGACGGGTTCTAGCCGACTGACATAAGGCGAGTCGCCTTACTATTTATTCACATAAAAATAATTCACATAAAACAGATAGTCCAAATAGATACTGATTTGATTTGAGGTGTTATATTATCGTAAGGGAGATAGTGTGTTAACTGAGGAGGCTATTTAACTAATTGCTTTATATCAATTGTATTATAATCAGAGTAATTGATTCTAGTCGTTGATTCTGTTCAGTTGTTTGGCTCGGTAATGGTGCTGAAGATTCCGTCCACTGACCGTTTAGTGGTCATTCAGTTCGTTCAGTTCGTTCAGTTCCTGATGAGAAAATGCCAAAAAGGGAGTGACTAAGCGTTTCCATTACATTGACTAAGCGAAGTTTCATGTCCTGCCTGTTGCCGCCGCTGCTGTCCGCCCTACAAAATCATTTGAAATTTCTATGTGTTGAAATTTTTAACCTCACAGCTGGAGCTTAGCACATCGCAAACAGAGAAAATTTAAAAAATTCCTTTTTATTTGTTTTTATTTTTATTTTTATTTTATTTTATTTTATTTTATTTTATTTTATTTTCACATAACCCAGTTTTACCACCTTTTTCTTACCCAAAACTAAATCTTTCATCATCTCGTTCTTTAAGTTAAAAGAATATCTAACACTCTATAGAACTCAATTCTTGATCTTGAACTGATAGCTGTTTGTGAGAATTGGATTCAATTGCGTTACGTGTGATTCATCGCATCCCTTGATTTTTATTTTTATTTTTTTTTTACTTAAATCACCAACTCCAATAGTTACCTTGAAAATATGGCTCCCCCAACATTTGCGCAAAAATGCCTTGCGTTCCACGGTCCTATGCTGTATGAAGCTAAAACCCTCAAAATCTACGATCCAGAAACGCGTACAACTTACACAAAAGCTACGGCTGAAGCAGCCACCGCCGCCATTGCTGCGAAGGGTGTAGCGCCAGACTCAGAGACAGCTAACGCGACGGCCGCAGAAGTCGCGAGTGAGGGTGTTCCTAGTGACCTGCCTTCAGAGCTGCAAGATAAAATGGCGTATTATATTCATTACAAAGGGTGGAAGTCGACGTGGGACGAATGGGTTTCAGACGAGCGGGTGCTGGCCTGGAATGAAGAAAACTTGCGAACACGAAAGGAATTGATGCAAATCGCATTGGCTGCGGCAAATAAGAAAAAATCGGCAGCAAATTCGGGTGGACTGGGATTCGGTGGCGGGGGAGATAGTGCGGGGGGAGGAGGGCATGCAGATGGAGGAGGAAGTGGTTTAAAGCGAAGGGAAGGTGGCGTGAAGGACGAACTACACGGCGGCCGAACAGCAAAGCGAGGGCGAGGACCCGAGTTGGATTTGGAAAAGGTGAGAAGAATTCTGGTGTTTTAAGGCTTTGCCTAAGATATGCTAACATATTTCCAGGAGGAGGATTTCATAAGAAAACCCGAAGTGAGTCTAACAGTTCCAGATCCTTTAAAGGCTCAATTAGTTGATGACTGGGAATACGTGACAAAGGAACATCAGGTCGTGCCACTACCGCGAGAAATCACAGTTGTTGACCTGCTCAAATCATACCGAGAGTCTGTGCCAGACAAAACGCCAGGGTCGACGGAGGCCGACATTTTCGATGAAGTCATGTCTGGAATAAAACTGTATTTTGACCGAGCGCTAGGCAACATTTTACTATACCGGTTTGAGCGACAGCAGTACTTGGCCATCAAGAAAAAGTATCCAGATACACCCATGAGTGAGATATATGGGCCTGAACACCTGTTAAGGTTATTTGGTAAGTATAAATGATGGAGTTGATTTGGTTTTTTTTTGTTTTTTTTGTTTGTTTGTTTGTTCAATATGGTTATCAAATATACTAACCAAAGTGTGTGTCAAGTGTCGTTTCCTGCCCTGATAGCACAGACCAACATGGATCAGCAAAGTATCGTCGTGCTTCGAGAGCATCTTGAGGACTGCTTGCGGTACATGGTTGACAATCGAAGCAAGATCTTTTTGAAGGAATATGAAAATACATCGCCTCAATATGAAAATGTATCGCGAGGTTTTTGAGAATGATACATATTGAACCATGAAATATAATTATATATAGACAGAAAAGGAACATTTTGAATGGACATGTCAAGGAGACAAAAGACTTTTTCATACAAAGAAAGGAAAGGAACTGGAAACCAAACAAGACCTCGCTTAACTTTAACAAGAGAAGCATAAATCAAGTTACCAAGAAAGAAAGTGAAAAAAAATAAAAATAAAAAATGATGAAAGTAATAATGAAATAAAGGGAAATAATATATAAATATAATAATAATAATAATAATACTAACACAATGGACTACAAGGAAAGATAAACGAAAGTTAAAACACGTACAAGCAAACAATCAAAACCAGCAAACAAAAACAATCAAACAAAAAACAAACGAAATAATAATAGCAAGGCAAGAAAACGTAAAGGTTGCACTATCGAGTACTAGATCACTAAGCCAGACACGTTGGACTGGCCATACTAGGCATGGACAAACGATGAGTCAACCCACGCGACTGCTTGGTATCATTAGTTCCCGTCTTACCAGCAATGAACAAGGGTTTTGTCAAAGCTGCTGCAGCTGATACCTCATTGTTGGTTAGCAAAGAGAAAGGAGCTCCATACGAGACAGCACGACGGGGAGGTGAAGGCGATCTCGTAAAAATCTCAGTGCTATCGCAGCGAGAATGGGTACGTGGAGAAGAAGGCGTAGAGTGTGAAGAAGTGTCAGAAACACTGTCATCCAGCCTGTGATCAAGATCGCAATCATTGGCTGACTTGCTGGATAACGAAGCAAGGGAATCAAAGCTGCGTCGGCCCATGGAGTGGACTCCATATGGATCTTTGCACAAGTCCATGAATTCTTCTTGCTTCGTGGGGCTGGGAGGTGTTTGGACTTCTTGCACAATCTTAGTATGGATTCCAAAGAACCCGCTGTTATCAATCGACACCAAGTGAGGTCTGGAAGATGCACCATGCCCATTGTGCACAGGCATCTTGACAGTTGCCAGACCAATAAACTCTTTGTTGTTTGAGAAAATTGTAGTACAAGGAGACATTGGATTTTGATTATCCAAAAAGTAGTTGTAGGATGGCAGGCTATTTTCCCGTGCCAGGCGCTGGCGGTACAGTCTCCAGGACTTTGATGGAAGCCAGTCTGCGCTTGAATCGTCACTCTTGGTTCGACTGTGTTGTTTGCGCCTTTCAGATGCTTGAGCCAATGATTTATCGCTGCCACTAGTACTGCTGCTGCTGCTGCTGCTACGACTAGTGCTACTGCTGCTGCTGCTTCTGCTACGACTAGTGCTGCTATAACCTTCATTCAAATCAGTGCATTTCTTGATATCCCAAATACGCACTGTACCATCAGCTGAAGCTGAGTAAAATTCATCCGCACTAGTGGCCGACCACTCAATAGAGTTAATCTTATCATAGTGTCCCTCCAAGGACACTAGAGGAGATCCGGTACGGATATCCCAGATTTTAATCAATGTTTGATCATGAACGGACGCAACACGGTTTTCATCCAAGGCAGACCATTTGACAAGTGAAACCAGTCCGTCATTTTCGTTGGGAGGAGCTAAAGCTACAGGATTTTTGTATCTCACATCCATAATGGAAATACCACGGTCTGTAGCCAAAGACACAATGCCATTTCTCAAGGGAGAAATGTTGAGAGAACGAGCGCGACGGGTTCGCTGAATGACAATGGGCGTTTCTTTGCGGGCGGGATCCCACATAAAAAGGTGTTCACTGAAAAGAGAGATAATGGACGACTGGGGGCAGCAAGTCCAAGCCGAGCTCGCCAAGTTTATTGTTCTAATACGAGACGAGGTGATCTTATCAGACGAAATGTGGCGAGAATGGTTGAATCTTGAGATGATCTCAGCTGGGCCATTATCAGCATACGGGTCTGGGAGCAAGACAAGATGAACTAGACCTGAATTATGGCCAGTTGCTAGAACATTGCCATATGATCCAAGCTTGTGACTAGAAGAAACCCAAGCCAAGGAATGGATTCCACCTAGAGAGATAGTTTGGTGGTGTGTGAGAATGGGAGAGGCCTGCTGGTCCACGGGAGAGGACGCGGTAGGAGGAGGAGAAGGTGAGGAAGACTGAGAGTTTGTAGAGCTAGAAGAAACGGAGCGGCTATGGTGGTTACCAGGCCGTTGCCCACTTGTAGACTTTTTATTTATGGCATGGGATCGGTGAGAAGACGCTGATTTGTAGTAGCTGAGATCGTCGTCTCCGAAGTTAGTGGGATAATTGTGGTAGCCGTCATTTGTGGGAGGGAAAAAGCAGTCATCCTGGGGGGCGCTAACTTCGTAGATAAACAAATTGGAGTCGCGAGTGCCACTTGCGACCGCTACCAAGGGATCAGTTTGGTGACAAGCCACAGAGGTCAAATGGGATTTTGAATCAGGGACCTTCCAATAGGCAGAGGAGACGACATTCTTTGAGTTTAGAGAATACTTGTTTGCCAGCTGGAGGGCTGGATCGATTGGATCAGGGATTAGAGATCCCATGTTGTGTGATATTCAGATAGCAGTGAAGAGAGGTTGGTTTGACGATAAAAGAAGAGGTTGGTAAGTTGCTATAATAATTGAGGAAAAGTAAACCAGGAGAAAAGAAAAAGAAGAGAAGAGAAGAAGAAGAAGAAGAAGAGAAAAGAAGTAGAAGAATAAAATAAAATAAAAATATATATAAAAAAAAGGCCAGAGGAATTGAGTGGTAAAGAGTATATAAATAACAAAGTTTTACACTAATTGAAGTACAAACAACAAACGATTCATAGACCAATCTACGACCTGTCACAATAATCCCAAATAAGGCGACTACAGTAGTAGCAGTGTTAGCAGTAGGACAGTTGGTATTGAACTGAGACCTGCAGTGTGACCAGGGAAGTGGAGTCGTAGTTTAGATTGTTCGTATTTAATGAAAGACGAAGATGACGAGAGTAGTAGAAAGAGCAAAAGTCAAATGGCCATCTGTTTGTGTAAAAATATCATTAAATTTTATTATTTTCTTCATTGTCTGTGAGTGGAAAATGCCCTGAACGTTTAGTGAAACCCAGCCATTTTTAATAATTTTCATTTAACATGGACATATTATTTCATTTCATTTATACTTTTGTTTTTTCTTTATTCCTTTGAATATTTCATATGGACTGCTTGCCAGCAAGGACTTTTATCTTCTCACATTGTCTCTTCGTTTCTTCGTGAAGCCAGTTCATGGCCGTCAACGTCGTCTTCAGCAAGTTCAGGTTCAACGGCAAATTCTTTTTTTGTTTTTTTTTGTTTTTGTGTTTTTGTGTTTTTGTCCTGCTGAGTTTTATTTTTAGATGTTTGGGTCTAACAGAAGAAAAAGAAATTTTTGTTGTTTTTTTTTAGTTGTAATTTTTTTTGTTTTTCATTCGGTTCCTAAAAACAAATTATGTAATTACCAACTGTGTGCTTGGTCAGCTTTGGGCACTGATAACACTACCAGTGCCCACAGTGCTCAACCAGTGTCCAACCAGTGCCCACCACCAGTGCGTGGCCATGGCAGCAGCAGTTACTACAAAACTGAGAGAACTCAAATATCCTGCAGTTCTGCTTCATTGTACATTAGCACTCAGGCACTCACTGTGTGTTATGTGAGTTTCCATGATGGTGTGTTCTATTTATTAACATAGTCTGATGTATGCCTTTGGGCCTCTACACTATGACTATAGGAAATTATTTCCTTTTTCAGGGCATTATACTGTGAGGCTTTCAGCCGTGCTTTTTGACAGAAACAGTATCGTAACAACCAAAGACAGATTCACCAGGGTTTCCAAAGGATTCATTAACGATTTACAGGGCTTATAACGCCCTAAAACTTATACGAGCTCATGAAGGTCATTGCTATTTGTGACCTTGTGTTATCAGCTGCTCATTTTAATCAACAGCTTCACGGTAACTTAACGTTTCCTAGGCTAGACATGTCATTCCTTGAGTCTCAGATCAATTTATGGATCATCTATATTATCTGTATCACTATCATATCATGATAATTATCACGCAGTGTACTGACGATAGTGGAACTCTAGCCTTCGTTAATCAAGTGGACCCAGTCTCAGTGTGAGTACAACAAAAAAAACAGCCCTGATCTACTATTCTATTCTCGAAGTTAAAATCAAACTGACTGAGCACCCCCAACCCGTGGTAACTGTAACTAGAGTAGCAGTGCTAATACCACAGGAGTAGTAACAGCCTGAGAATGACCGTTTGGTTCCTGTTTTTGTCCTGTTTTTGATGTTTGCAGTTACCTTGGATTTCTGCTTCTGTTCCGATTTCTGTTCTGTTTTCTGTTCTGGTCATCACACAGCAGCCCAAAAACCTTGAGCGGTGTGTGAGTCGCTCTCTTTTCAGAGTACAAGTTCTGGCTTATTATTAGCATGATCATTTATCTTGTCTTTAGATCCTTCACTGCAGCAGTGCAAGGGTAAACGATTTCTATCCCATTGCTCGCGTCTGGCTTTCTCTTGATCACTCTAATAATAACTCTATTCACTCTATTCACTCTATTTACTCTGTTATTTTATTTATAGCTGCTGCCTGATATGTTATTAAAGAGTAAACAGCTATTTCTTCATCTTCATCTTCATCTTGTTAATGTACTTTAACTTTAAAATACACTTACTCACACTCTCAGATCTTCATTGAAATAAAACTACATCGATTGAGCATACACTTGACACAACTTGATAGCACTTCAGCTCAAATTGGCATTAAAAGTGCAGTTTTAAGTTTTTTAGTGGATTTCCTTTCATGTTCGCCTATTCTACTTTTTCTTCGTTTTTTTGTACGACTCCATGGATCAACATACACACACTGTCGCTGTAAACGTGAGTATTGATTAATATTATATTTTTTTTCAATGATTTCTTGTTAGAGACATCAGGTAAAATAGTATTACCACTGCCTGGGTTCAATCACCGTCTGTGTCTTAAATAGTATCTAGTGTAAATGAATGCTTCAACTATCACATTCAGACTAGTCTTTTTGGCATGAAAGTCTCAACCGTATAGTCCATATCAGATATTAATGTATTTCACACTATTGCAAATTTTATTTTAAAAACATTAATTTTAATATTCTGCATTTATATATATATATAATTGTGTCTATAAATATAGTTTCGTTTTATTATTGGTATCATCTATTTTGTCTCGAGTCATCATAGGCTCCGTATTTTTCAACCATAAACTCCTTTTGTACAAACACACAACCAGTTACCTGAGTTTCTGAAAATGAATGATATCAAGTACCAAAAAAATTACAATACAAAGTAAATAATAATAATAGGTGATTTAAGAAAAAGGTATTAGTATTTTTCAAGTATCAATCATTCTGGTAACGGACACTCGTTTAGTTATTTTCATGTATCTCGTTAATCATATTGTACCGATTCTAGACACACCAAATCAATCCAAGTTAAACTGCTTTTTATTAAACATTTTAATATAAACACATTCACGTTCAGTTTCATTAAGCAATTCATTTATTTCAAGTGTATTGTACAAGGGAGAGGATGGGGAGGGAGGTTAAATATAACATAGGTAATCTAGTTCATGACTTTTTTTAGTGCTTCTTTCATTTCACTTTCTGCCTCTTCATATATTTTTTTCATTTCTTTCTTTCTTTTCTTTTTTCTTCAGTTCGTTCTTTTCATGCTACCATCTCATCGGAATCCTGGATGGCCTCCCATACCACCTCCCATGCCACCTCCCATGCCACCTCCCATGCCACCGGAAAACATTTGGAATAGAATCTCGGGATCAATACCACCCATTCCACCGCCCATGCCTCCCATGTTCATGCCGCCCATGCCGCCCATTCCTCCCATGCCGCCCATGCCGCCCATGCCACCAAACATGTCTGAAGGATCCTGCAAATCCACTCCTGAATCATATCTTGCACGCTTCTGAGAATCTGACAAGACCTCATATGCCTCACCTACATCTTTAAACTTCTCTGCAGCATCTGGATTGTCAGGATTCTTGTCAGGGTGGAAAAGCAATGCCTGCTTTCTGTAAGCCTTCTTGAGCTCAGAGTCTGATGAGTTCTTCTCCACTCCAAGGATGGCATAGTAATCCTTGCGTTGAGCCTTCTTGACCTCCAATTCAGCTTCTTTGATCTCCTTGCGCAGAGCATTGTCTTCAGGAGCCATCTCAAGCGCGGATTGGAGCTCGGAAACAGCATCCTCCCAGCGCTTGAGTTGTCCAAGAGCACGAGCACGAGTCTTCTTGACCTTAACGAACGTTGAGTCCAACTCCAATGCAGCATCACAGTCTGCTAAAGCACTCTCGTTTTCACCAAGCTTGAGGTAAACTGTAGCACGGTTTGAAAGAAGTCTGGAATTGGTGAATCGGTTAGTAATGTCCATGTGAAGAGCTTCAGTATAAGCAGTCTTGGCTTCGGTATTTCTTCCTGCCTTGAAAGCATTGTTTCCTTCTTGCTTCTTCTTCTCAACTTCCTTGGAAAGACGCATAAGCTTTCTTCCTCGAGTAAGATCGGGGTCAAACTGTAGAGCCATGATACAGTGCTTGACACATTGGTCATTATCGCCCTGCATGTATAAAATCTGTGCACGCAAGACCAAGGCCTCTGCATCCATATTGTCTTTACGGAGAATAGTCATAACAAGAGAAGTGGCTTCATCCTCTCTCTTAGCATACAGAAGGATGCGGCCTCGGAGAATCTGCCATTTTGTGGGCACTCCTACGGAAACGTCGAGATATCTCTGAGCTGCTTCTAATGAATGCAAGGCACGCATAGCCAAGTCCTTAGTTTCCTTCAAGATACTCAAGACGTTGCTATTGCTATCATCGGGTCCTGGTCCCTGTGAACTCAAGGCTTCAATTTGGTCTACCAAATGTTGAGCTCGGTTGTAATTTTGGGCCATATCTTGGGCTTTAAAGCTGTCTTCTTTAAATGTCACAGGGATACCCTGAACACCAGCAGCTTCCAGCTGAGCAACCTCGCTGAAAGTTCCAATTGATTCATCAAATCTACCTAAGGACGTGTAAAGTTTTCCCAAACGAACGAGAGTCTTGGGGTTGCCAGGTGCTAAACGAGCTGATTCCAAAGTGTCTCGTAGAGCAGCATCGTATTCTCTTGTTTGCATTAAAGCCATACTTCTATTTCCGTAGTAAATGGAATTTTCTGGATCAGCCTGGATAGCTTTTGTGTAGGCAGCTACGGCATCCTTATAGGCTCCTGCTTTGTAGTAGGTATTACCTTCTTGTTTGAAAGTTTCTGCATCGTTGGACATTTTGGTGCTCTAAAATGAATCAAAGATGATGACTGGAATGATTATGATGAAGATAACTGGATGATGATGATGATGAATTTTGTATTCTTGAGATAAGTATAATCAAGTGAAAATGAGAGAAGCAAAAAAAAAAAAAAATGGAAAGGAGAAAGAAGTTAGATGAGTCTCAAATCGAAAAAATAGAAGGAAAAGAAGAAGAAGGAAAAAGAAGAAATCTAGTTGATCCTTTACTGTGTGTTTTATTTTTTTATTATTATTTTTATTATCTGTTTTCAATTTTTTTTTTTTTTGGGTTAAATTTCCCTTGACAAAGTCTGTTGCATGGGCTAAGGTTCCTTCACAGGGTAATCTCGTGGAGGTGGAAAGTTCGAGAAGGTTTCGACTTTTTTCCCTTTGAAAACCTCAGACAAAACTTCTTTGACCTGATTTGGCTGTGATTTTCAACTTGGGATTTCCTTGTTGAGCTAGAGATTACTAGAGATTGAGAAAAAGGTTAAAATTCATATAAAAAGCATATCAAAAATACATAGAAAGAATATAATAATAATAATAATGATAGAAATAATGGCACTAGCAATAAAAACAGCATTCACGGCATTCACATAACAACATTCAAATAACATTAACAAAGCACTGCTCGATTCATTAAACCTGGAGCTGAGACATCTGAAGATCAAGCCTCTTGAAAATGGCTTCAGCAGTCAGCATAGATAATTTGGCATCCTCTTCAATACCACTCTCAACAGGTGACTTTCCTTTACTCTTAGCAGACGGTCGGTCAACAACAGACTCTGTCTTGTCTATGCTAGCTTCTGTAGAATCTTTGTTCTCTACCACAGGACTCTTCACATCTGTAGACTCGGACTCAGATTCTGCTTTTGCTACTGACTTGGTAGTTGAGACCAATTGCTGCTCAAGACGAGGCAACAGAGAGTGGTATATTTGGGTATTAGGAATTCGAATAAGCCCCGCAGCCATACCATTATCCATTTCCATGTTAACCCCATTATTTGATTGTAGGAAATCTCCGTAATCCATTTGCCAGTCAATAGCATCACCAAAGTGATTAGCGTCAAACGGATTGAAAAGTCCTGTTGCGTGTAGTCCTTGCATGTCCATTTGAGAACTAGCCATGGGCATGTTAGACAAGTTATCAGAATACATGGGAAGTAAGTTCACAACGCTTGGCTTCATGCGGATATAGTCAGCAGAAGCTGTGGAGGGTGGAATACTGGTAGCAGCACTTGAAGTGGAGGACACAGTAGATGCGTTATTGGAGAATACATTTTGAGCAGACCAGCTGCTACTAGAAGACGGGGATGAAGATGCGGGAGATGGTATAACTTGAGGATAGCATGTAACAGGTGTAATGCTATCTACTAGAGAAGAGTTCCCTACATTCGCCATATATGCAGGAGAGCTGGCTGGAATATCATCCAGAGACGGAACTCCCAACAGAGGAATACCAGTCCCGATGGACGCTCTACCGACTGGATATTGCTGCTGCTGCTGAATTTGCTGTTGAGATCGAGAGTGAGAGCGAGAGCGTGACTGTTGCTGCTGTTGTTGCTGTTGCTGAAGGGGGAGCTGTTGCTGAGACCTAGCCTGTGACTGCATAGATTTATTAAACTGAGCATTTTGAACAGCGAGACTTGAAATGAAGTTACTATTAACAGGCTGAGACTGAGGTCCCAGAGACATCACAGCGTCCATATTCGGAGCAAGTGTCACGTTGACTTCACGTTGATGAGACACTTCCATCTTTTGCTGCATCTCATCACTTTGCTGCGACCGTGATTGAGAAACAGGAAGACCTGAAATAGACCCCTTTTTAGATACCTGTTCCATGGCTAGTTTAAGTTGCTGATTTTCTTCTCTGCATTCCACCATGGAATGCTCCAATTTATTAATTTTTGCAGTCATATTAACAACCAAACTCTCGAGATGAGAAATGTATTCCTTTCTTCTTAGTCGGAAATGCCTAGCAGACACTCTGTTGCGAAGCTGCCGACGTTGTCTAGAAGTGAGCTTCTTGGCTTCTTCCGAGGCAAGTAACTTTTCATCTTCGTCCATTTCACTGAGTTTCTTTTTAAGCTTTCGGCCTGTGGGTCCAGATTTTGTGGACTTTGTAATGTCGCCAGTTGCAGACAGAAACATTCCATCCGACCCCAGAGCTGTCAGAGCAGCTCGGGCGATATTTTGGTCAATACCAAAATCTGTGGACTCGTCAAAAGCCATATCGTCGCCTTCCATATCACTTTTGTTACCAGCATTATCGATATCGTCTACTTTAGAAGCTTTTTTCGGTGTCCGTTTGGCCACCTTGGGCTTTTGGACTTGTGCATGGGGGCTAACAGAGCTGTCCAAGAGATTTCCTGGAGTTGACATGGGGGTACCCTCAGGAGAGACGGAATGGTCTGAAGTATTAGTGTCAGTAGCCAATATCGAGGCAGAGCTGACAAGAGTTAAGCACTTTTTCTGAGCATATTTCAAGGCAGCTTCCTGGGCAGCCTTAGTAGACTCGGATTCCTGGCTCATGTACGCGGTGTTCTGGAGACTCTGGGAAAGAAATGGATGACAACTGGGGATTAATAGATTGCTACTTGGGCCGTATTTAAACACTGCGGACCAGTATCGAGGAGAAATAAAAAAGCGGTGACAAAATGAGGTAATGAAAAATAGCAGAAAATAGCACACAAACAAATAGGACGTGTATCTGAAACTCCAACAAGTAGTAGTGTTGGTGATATTATGAGGTATTCTGGGGAGGAAGAACTGAGGGGGTGGTGGGAGTTGCTAAGCTATGAATAAGAAGAAGTTTTGCTTAGTGTTCAATTTTGTTTGTTCCCATCCAATAGCAACCAAAAAATTTAATGCTCTTGTGTTCGGTTTGCCCAGACTCACCATGTTTCAAACCCCCTAAACGTCCATTAAAATTGATAAAAAATGGTAAAATTGAATGGAAAGACAATTTTCAATGTTTCTGCTACTAGGAACCAATTTTCTATAGGATACTGTGGGTGTTTGCAGGTGCTGACTCTAAACGTTTCTTATGCTCCTAATAATTTCCATTTTACGCCACCAGAAATATCAATACATTAAGCCGTTCGCAAGCAACATGATATCGTCAGTACGCTTTGCTTGCTTTGAAAGTTTAGAACTACCTCATGAAAATGCACATATACCATTATTACTGTCGGATTCGGTTTTCAATATTGAAACCCTTCAATTTACAGTTTAAATTAGCAGTCATGCTGGCTTGTTAAGACTTAAAATGCGCTAGACTTTATATCACCAATACTGCAAAATTGTTAAAAATACCAAAATGCATGAATTGTTCCTCCGCTAGAGTCAAACATTAATTAAATATTAAAGGCATTTCATTTTATCTACCTGAGTTTGATACCCTGAGTGCAACTGTGATCTAGACCATACCCGCAAGATTAATATCCAACACTTTCAAATAACTGCCAAACAGCATCCAATTTTCTTCATTAATCTAAACACAACACCAAGCTTTATGGCATTTACTATAATACTACAAGTACTAATTAGCACCAGCGAAAAATGGAGGCTATTATTAAAGTGAGATAGCCAGCTTTGACCATCGAACATGAAAATTTCGAGATAATCACAGTTGACACGATATTACATATACCAATATCTTCCCAGCTACACAGAGATATGGCGTGTTAAACCTCTATGGTGACTTGAGACCAGTGAAATTTCCAACGCAGAAAATTTCCATGATAATTTTAATGCATTTTGTGAATAGCATTCACCGAGAATATTCTGCATGAGACCATATCTATTTTTTCTTTTGAGCTAATATTCTCTCAAAGTTTGGTATCCATGATATTAGATCTTTGCCTAACTTTTTTGTTTCATTCGTTACACGATACAAGTAAAATTAAGGTAGAAGCAATTGCTATTTGTATCATATTCAGAATTGTATTTTAGATCAATGGAAATAAAATATAATAAATATCCTTGCAATGTCTTGAGTTTTTATTTTAACCAAATGAATTTTTTCTGAAAAAGAGAAAGTAGTGCTGAAAATTTAAGGCTTGCTGCTCTTAGTGTTTACTTGACACCTTTTCTCATTTAGACCTAAATCCTTCATGGCCATCCATTCATTTACTAATTGATTCGTTTCTTCTCTCATTCATTCGTTTATTAATTCATTCGTTTATTATCCATTCGTTTATAAATTCATTCATACATTCGTTCATTTCAAAGACTTTTAAGTTCCCTAATCTAAAATAACTATGCCAAAAACATGGGGGACAAGAGCATGGCTCGTGTCTATTATACTTGCCGTCAATCAAGTTAACGGACAAGGACTTTCTTTTAATTCTTACATATCTTCTTTGCTAGAAAGCACTTCGAACCTGGAGTTGCAGGCCAACTCTTCTAACTCAATTCTGTTAAACAGTCCAAGCTCAAGCCCTTCACTTAACAGTATCAATCCAGTTTATGTGAAATATCCATTATTAAATTCAACAATGACAAGGCTGTCTGATTCATTAGAAGCAGTAGAATCTTCGACTATAACCTCTCAAGGTTTATCAAGGCATAATGCAACTGAAAAACCTGAAGTTGATCCGATTCTCACAATGAATTCTAACTTGACACAGACTCTTTGGATTTCAAAGCCTTTATTGGATACTGCTGCAGATACACATATTAACACAGAAACTAGCGAAGATTCTGACTTGACAGCGTCTGTTTGGGTATCGAAAGTCTCATCAGATTTGGCCCCAAGCACATTTTCAGCTGTGACACAAACTGTATGGGTCTCTAAAACTGTACCTAGTTTACCTACAGGAACTTTAATTTTTCCATATGCTAGTCTTAATACGACAATTAATTTCAATTTGACACAGACTGGCTTGATTCCAAAATCGCGACCAGTGGTATTCAATTCAACACGAACTAGCATGCCAGTTAATGGTAGTATGTCATACCTGACAAGGATTCCGGAGATTTCTGGTACGAGATCACCACTCAATGCGAGCAACACATTATTGCCATTTAATTCTAGCTTTGTAAATTTAACCATTACTGCATGGATAACTGGTAGTATACCTTTTCCTAATGTAACAGCAATTGTTTCTTCGATCCAGACCTCAAATTACAATCAAACCATTTTGCCAACTTTTAGTTCCTGGAATGCTCCTTCAGCGTCGAGTTCTGTCCCAAATTATGTTACAAATGCTACCATGGGCCATTCTTCCATTTATTCAACTTTGTTTCCCTCTCCAATGCTGAATATGACAGGCCCCTTTGAAAATACTACAATTGAACATCCAACATTCATGAACAAAACCACACAATTATTCTCTGGTAAAGAAAGTATTACATCTAGGGCAATACCGACGACTGTTTTATACAGTAACAATACAATTGTTTCCTTAAGTTCTGATTCTTTGAATGATATTGGCACTACTCAATATTTGAATGTATCTCACACTTCGTCTGGCTATTATGCTAATTTCACTACAATGACTTCTGGCCTTGGAAGCAATTTAACGTTGTCTTTGACTTCACATACTGAGGTTACTCCAACCTTTTCTACATTATCAGCCTGGCAAAACAATACTAGTAAAGACACTATCGAGAATGACACTACTCAGCTTTCATTTGACTCTACTATTACCTCTGGATATTATTCAAACTTTACTATTCCCTCAGCTACTTCTGGCCTAGGAAGCAATTTAACTTTTTCCTTGACTTCAAATACTGAGGTGACGCCAACCTTTTCTACACTGTCGGAATGGAAAAACAATACTAGTAATGACATTATCGAGAATTCCACTAGTAGTATGAACCAAACTCTAAGTTCTATCATTACATCAGGATATGCTAATTTTACTACCCAATGGCCAACTTCCGACCTAGGAAGCAATTTAACCATATCTCTGACCTCAAACACTGGAGTCACTACGTCTTTTTCTACATTGTCAGCATGGCAAAACAACACCAGTAAAGACACTGTCGAGAATATCACCACCCAACCTCCATATCTCACTGTGACATCTGGATATTATAATAGCTCAAATGCTGTGTCTACCATCCAGACAGTGTTAAAGTATGCCCTCTTCGAATTCCTGTTATCTCATTAATATTAACTACTTTTAGTCAAACCAATACTACGGCATATATTACTTCTAGTAGCTTCATGACAAATAGTTATACACAAAGGTATGTGGTTAAGATAGAATGGATTTTTGATCTTACTAATAAATAATTAGTTCGTTGAGTGGCTTCGCGTCTAACAGCAGTTATGATTCTAGCACTGGAATTTACAATATTACCATGACTTCCATGACTTCCTCAATCTCTACAGGCTATGAAACTAATATTATTCCAGGGCAACCGTACACCACAACTGGTGTTTTGACTTTGTCATATACTGTAACTTCTACGCGAACTGTGCCTCATTATACTAATGAAGTAGTAGAATATACTTCATTCTCAACTGGCACCGCATATGTCACTGTGCCTCTTAGTCAAGGACATGAAACTTCCACTGCCATCTCAACATATTACTCGGCGGTCAGCACTGAAGTCCTCACTGAAACTTCTGGAACATTGACGTTTACATCTACCCGTACTCATACATCTCCGTATACTGTGACTTCGACATACACTCAGTCTCAACCTCAGTATTCAACTTCCTATGCAACAGAAACTCAGTATATTACTGTAATCCAGGGAGAATCTACAGTCTTGGTAACATCTTTGCATACTGAGCCCGTTTTCATTACTTCGACTTACACAATGCCCAGCGTTACTACTGAATATGTTGAGTCCACTTCATATTCTACTGGAACAGCTTATGTGACTATAACTCATGGTGCAACTACTACGACTTCAGCTATGGTACATACATTGTCCAAGCCTCAAGATATTTTAACGTCATATTCCACTAGTACGGTATATTTCACTTACACAACTGGCGGAACCATTACGTCAGGGCCTTTGGAGGTTTTATCGACATCTCTTCTAACTTCTACCTATATCAGACCTCACTTCACTACAGAGTATGTAGAATACACCTCTTATTCTGCCACTACGCAGCAAATCACCCTTGCTGGAACTACAACTACTGTAGCTTCAGTACATTCCTCTCCCCTTGTAGTTACATCAACCTACACCCAGCCCCATTTTACTACAAAGGTTATAAGCCACACTTCATATTCTACCGTCTTTGAATACGTTACTGAATCTTTAGGCGGATTGTCGTCTGTCATTACTTCAAGCTATGCAGTACCTAGTGTAACAAGCTCGTTTGTCATTGAACCTCTTACCACTACGGTATTCACATCGTACTTGGAGAGTACTGGTTATGCTACACTTACAGTTGGTGAAAGTATCAAGACTACCGTACATACCTTGCCTGTTTTTATCACTTCAACTTTCACTTCGCCTGCAAATACGACGGTGTATGTTGAGTTCACAGAATACCAGACTGGTACTACATATACTACAATGACCATTGGGGCTACAGAAGCCACATCTACGTCCATCATAACTGTGCCACAAGTTTTGACTCCTTCAATTGCAAGGCCTTCTAGTTCAGTAGTTACTGAGTTTGTTACTCTGACTTATGGCGGAAGTGTAGAAATTAGGCCTACAGAATCAGCCATACCAGTGATAGTCATTTCTACAAAGACAATTAATACCTCTCTAGTTGAGCTAACCAGCTACTCTGTCAGTACTGAGATATATACCACAACTGTAAGTCCATTGACTTCTATCTCAACCTCAGTTTTTACGACTTCATATGTAGTCACCCCCTCTGTTGGATATTCTTCTACTCCTGCTCAGACTTCGCTTGCTGACGAAGCCAAGTTTTATACAACTGTTACTGTATTTACTACTCCTGTAATTAGAACATCAGTTGTAACACATCCTCACTATTCTACTGAAGTGTCAGAGACTACTCTATATTCAACTATTATCGAGTCCATTACAATCACCCCTTTGAGTACTGAGTATATTGCTACAGGTACTCGAACTATTCTCAGCATGGTAACTCTCACCACTACTGAAAGTAACAGTGATGCACCCGCCGTTACGTCTACTATTTCAGAATCTGCTGGCTTTTTCCCTACCAATGACATTCCTACCGGCCACTTCCCAAGTGAAGTAATAACAGACACAATTGTTGGTGATATTACATCTGTCTCCACTGATATTCCTACTGGTATGCCAACTGAGTCAACTCTCTCATCTGGACCTAGTTACACGTCTGCTACTATTACTGTCACCGTTAATCCTTCCTCAAGTGGAGGTAACACTGGTCTTACTTCCATTGGTGCATCGGATACTGTGGTTGGTGTTCTTACTTCTACAGCTTCAGATATTCCTACTGGTCACTTCTCTAGTCAGATAACATTGTCATCTAAATCCAGCAATGAAGATGCTACTATTACTGTTACCATTCCTCCTTCTACTAGTGTGCCCATAAGTCAAGTTTCTAGCGAGATAGCACAATCATCAGACTCCAGCAATGAGACTACGACTTTGACTATCACTGTTTATCCTTCCATTAGCGACGCCTCTTCCACTCATATTTCTAATATTTCTAGTGATATTGTGTCAAATACAGTGGATGAAATTAGCACAGGAACTGCCAGTGATGTCCCTGTTGGTATGTCAAGTGGTTCAACACACTCATCTGGACCTAGTTACACTTCAACTACCATTACTGTCACCGTCAATCCTTCTACAAGTAGAGTTCACACCAGTATTGTTTCCAGTAGAGTAGTTTCGGAGTCAGGTGTTGATATTGCTTCCTCTTCTGCTTTAAGCAGTAATATTCCTGGCGGTCACTTTGCTAGTGAGATGGCGCAATCATCTAAATCTCAAAGTGAAGTTACTACCTTTACTATTACCGGTACTACTTCTAACAGTGCTACCTCATCCAGTAATATTTCTAGTAATATGTTGTCAGATTCAATTGTTGGTGACAGCACCTCTACCTCCACTGATATTCCTGCTGGTATGTCAAGCGATTCAGATAACTCGTCTCAAGCTGGCTACACTTCTACTACAATTACCATTACTGCAAATCCTTCCATAAGTGAGGCTCACACTGGTATCATTTCCAGCGGAGTAGTGTCAGACTCTGGTGTTAGCTTTACTACTTCTCTTTCTGCCGGAAATGATATTCTCTCGGGTCACTTTTCTAGTCAGATAGTATACTCATCTGACTCGATTGAAAAAGCCAGTATTATTCCTGCTACTTCTTCTGGTGTTACTGTGGGTCATTTGTCAAGTGGGATTGCACACTTTTCTAAATCTAGTATTAAATTCACGACTGTGTCTATTACTATCAGTCGTCCCACAAGCAGTGCTATTACAAGCCAAGTGACAGATTCTGCTGCTGAAGGTTCTATATCGGGCCCTTCTGTTTCTTCAGTCAGTAGTATTCTTTCAGACCATTTTTCAAGCGAGACACTACCCTCGTATGAATCTGATAGTAAATTAACAACTGTTTCTGTTACAGTTACTTCCACTTATAGTGGCCTTCACACCAGTTCTGTGTCTAGCAAATTTGTATCTTCCTCCCCTGCTGGTGTAGCTACTACTGCTGCTTCTAGCAATGATGTTCCTATGAACGACAAAACAGGGCTTACATCTTCCATTACCACGCTTTCAGATTTCGATTTTTCTACTGTCATTCTATCAACTACTATAACACTACACCTTTCATCTTCTGCCTCATCTCTTGCTGATGGTCGTTTATCTTCCCCTGATGTTTCCAAGACTTCTGAGCATACCAATACGTATATAGATGGAATTGCGATGACTCCTGATAGCAGTTTTGTCACGGCAAGCCACAGTGAATCTACTGGTACTATTCCTATTGACAACTTAGTGCAACAAACTACTTCCGCACAACCTTTCGATACCACTGGTATGGCTACTGAATCCCAAGGTACAGAATTTGACACCCAAACAAGAACGGTCTCGATTATTGAATCACTGACAGAATTGTATGATGTGGTTGCCACTAGTACACAGACTCTACATTCACACTCTCAACCACTCCCTGCAAAGAAGCCTACTTATACATCTACTTCCATTTTTGTTCCTGGGTTTGAAACCACTTCCACAATGCCTAGCTCTGTTAAAACCTCTGCAAGTGCTTGTACTGGAACAGCATGCCACCCTGCAGTTTCTGCAGTTCCATCATCTTGCCCAGGTTCAGGTTGTCACAATAATGAAGTTCCGCCGCTTGCTCAGGGAGCATCCCCCAAGATGCTGGCATCCCTTCTGGTTCCTGTTTCAGTCTTTTTCTTGACTATTCTTCACATTGTGTGAATCAACCCAGTCCAATAATGTGTTTTCTGTGATTATGTCTGCTGTTGATTGTTCTTGTTTGTTTTTGTCATGTTTTTTTAATTCTATCTTAGTTTAGAAAGTGTTACTTTACGCTTAAATAATAAATTAAAGCTATTTAAATCTTCATCAAGTCATTTCTTTGCCAGGAAATCCGACAAGCCTAAGCTAAACCCAGTCTTAGCTCTCTCTTCTTTTTGGGCAACTAATTTTGATAGCGAGGTTCCTTTTTTAGATTTGGAGCGCTTTTTCTTTATTGATAAATCTGGAGCAAAATTTTGAGTATTCGATTTATCCGTAGTAAGGGAACTGGATGTAGCTTTTATACTCGAAAATGATGTGTAGGAATGTCTATCAATGTCAGGAACTTCTTGAATCATCGTATGTAAACAACTCAAGCATTTATAAGTAATTTCGGATCCTTGACCTTCTGAAAACGGCACTTTTCTCAATATCTTGTCACTATTTGCTAGTTTAACCTTCAAGAGTTCTTGCCTAGACTGAGCTCGTAGAGATTTCCGTTTGCGTGCACGCTTTGATAGCTTGGAATTCTTTTTAGCATGTCCTGAACTAGTCTTGCCTGTTAGTCTAACTCGGTATGACCAACCAGGAATCCACGGTATAGAGCATAAAGGACATGATGTAGGGCCTGTTAATGATACTGGAGGTTGACCTATTTTGTAGAAAGTGGCGGCTTGAGCGTAGCGTAGTGCTAGAGCGGCCGTGAGACCTTCCGGTTGTTTCGAATTTATAGAAGCATACGGCAGTTGATTCGCATGTAATACTTTTAAAGACTCTTCTGAATGGCTGTCGATTGAGGTCGTACTTACTGCTGACATTCAGGGCAAATTTGTTCACTCTTTACTGTGATATGGAAGAAGACTGCATGAAGAATATTTTCTGGATTTATTTTTTTTTGCTGGGAGAGATCCTGAACCTGAGACTCAATTCAATATCTGATACTTCTCAATGTAACTGAAGTTCAATAGTATTAAAATGCCCCACCTAAACTCAACAAAAACAAAAGAAAGAGAAAAGGAATTGATTAGCACAAGACATGCCATTTAGAAGAAGTAGATTGTTAACTGGAGGTGAGTAGAAAGAATATACGGAGCATTCCCTTACAAAGTGTTACAAACACTACTTATTGAATAACTTAAACAGAAGGATATCTTTTTTGGAAACGAAGTAGCAAAGGACAAAAGATAGAAAAAATTACAATAACCAAAAATCACAAACATATACCAACAATTAAGAAAAATAAAAACCTTAAGAATAAATTGCCCTGGCATGGGCGATTCCTGCCTTAACATCATTAAGACTGAAAACAGGTCCAAACCCATCACAGCGCTCTTTTCCCATCAGAAACTCCATTACACGTTCAATATCAATTTCATCGCTATCAGGCTCTTGCATAATTTGCTCCCATACTGCACCTGCTCCTAGCATAACATCACCTGCTCTCTTTTCGTAGACAACATAGGAAGGCCCAAAATCATTCTGACTGGTAGCATTGCCTTCAGATGCAGAGTGATCAGCAAGCAACATGTTGGTGAACTTATGTACAGGGAAATTGGCTCTGAGAGGGCCTGAAGGTTCTCGAGAGAACCCTCCTTTTTCAGTAGTGGCCATCAAAACCTGATTTTCGGTTGAAATAACTGTATTTTCCTTTTTCAAACGTTCATTTTCAGAAGCAAGTCTGACCTTTTCCTTCTCACTTTCGCCTAGTTTTTGCTCCAACTCCCTCACACGCTGTTCTTTCCGCTCACGAAATGCCCGTTGTGCAGCACGGTTCTGAGCTTTGCGTTTAACCATGATATCTTCTTCTTCATTACTGTTAGAGTCGCCAGATCTTGAGGCATTCTCATCTGAATCACCCTTTATTTGCGTATCTGACTGAGCATTGTTCCGGCGTTTTGCCTTCTTCGGTGCTGCCCGAGACGCTGGAGGTGAGATATTTGGGAGCTGCTCTTGCGGTTGTGCTGAATAAACGTGTGAATTTGGTGGCACCGAGTTGTATAAATAATCATGCTCACTATGAGTATGGAGTGGCTGTATTCCGTCATTTAAATAAGGATCAACCTTGATTTGTATATCAGATAACATTGGAGAGCTATACGAGGGCGAGGGATTTTGCATATCCATGGCAGTTGTTCGAGAAGAGGCAGAGGCTGGAGAAAGAGACCCCATATTATCACCTGCTGCTGGAGGCATGACTGTGTTGTGTAGAGGCTGGGCCATTGAAAGATTTTGCTGTTCTTGATGCTGGAGATTATTATGGGAAATATGCTGGTCTAAATGGCCTTGATACATATTCAAGGAAACTCCATTGTCATTCATCATTGACGAATTCACAGGCGTAACTAAGCCGAACTGTCTGGACTGGTTAGTCGCATCGTTGATCAACGTGTCGCAATCTTCCCATCCCATACTCATATCAGTGGTGGGAAAAGTAGACAGGTTATGAGCGGTATGATGAATATCCATAAAAGCTTATGATATATAGTTGATTAGTATACAAAGTAAAGTGTAAAAAGTTTAGAAACGTATGGTTTTGGAAAGCTTAGAAATGATCAAATGGACAAAGCTTAGAAAAAATTAATCATATTCAGAAGAAGGTCAGTTTCAAGCAAGCAAAAAGTTGTTATGTGATGGCAGCAGGATTTTTAATGAAGTCCACGGCATGGTGGTCCCGTGACTTCCAAGAAAGGAGACGAAAAGTCAATCCGCGGACCAAAGAAGCAAACATTGGCCTCCATTGTCAGCAAAGAGCAGTTTCAGGAGAAAATAAAATTCGATAAAGAGAATGAGAATAGTAAGTATTCTATGGGGCTGTGCTCTAACGTGAATACAAAGAATATGGCGAAAAATAAGCCATTCCATGAATAAATAGAAATTTTAAGGTATACAGATATCAACGTACAAAAACATGCAGAGAGAAAGAGAATAATAATAATAAAAAATAGAACAAAAACATAAAGGGTCAAAAACAGAAAGAGAATGATAGGAAATGGATATAGGGTCATCATCTATTGAGGCCAAGATTCTGCATTCCATTAGTCAAAAGATTAGGTACAGAGTTCGAGGCCGTGGGGGTAGTGTAGAGAATTTGATGTCCAGTGAACTGGCTTTGTAGTCCAACAGGCTCTCCCATGCTCGCAGGGAGATTGGTGGCAGAAGAAGAATGAAATTGGCCATTGAATGTGTTGGGGCTTCCAGCAGAAGCTGACAAGAATCGTCGACGGGAAGGTGGTGGAGGTGGCGGAGCTAGCATTCCATTTGTCATTGTAGGGCCACCTGGACCACTTGTTCTTCTCATTCCATTCATCCCTAGAGGCTGGTTTCCAGTAGCAGTGCTTGATATACTGAGTGATGGCCCTCCACTCACGCTTCTTCTAGGCGGGGGAGGCGGAATATTTTGAATAGAAGAGGGCGAACTTGTTTGACTTGGAGGGGGAGGAAACATGTGGGTTTCTTGAGAGTGGGGCATAAAGGAAGAGCTTCCAGTGGATTGATGACGTTGGTCAAATGAATGTTGTGGTAGGTTGGGAGCTGGCCCAGATATGGATAAATGCTGAGACTGAGGCTGAGATGAAGGAGCGTGGAATATAGATTCAAATGCAGCCAATGATGGAGATGGTGAGTTGCTTCCGCCCTGATGTGAGAAACTAGGTTGTCCAAGGGTCTGGCCATAAGCCATGCTATTACTTCGCAAAGCTGGAGGAGGGGGAGGGGGAGGAGGATTTGATGAGCCTGTAGCTTGAGGTGATAAACCAAAGGGTACTGGACTATGCGCAATATCGTGAGGAATGCTAAATCCAGAAGAACCATTGACAGGAGAGTGTAGATTTTGAGGGGGGTTCAATGGGGCAAAAGCATTCTGCTTTCCCAGTACAGGTCCAGTAGGGGTAGGAACTAATGCAGGTAGAGTAGGTCCAGTTGGAGTAGGTACTAATGCAGGTAGAGTAGGACCAGTAGTATGAACAGGCAAAGGCGAAAGTGTTGTTGAGCTCATAGATGGCCTTTCGTTATTAGTAAAAGAGCCATTTGATGCATCCGATACTCGAACTTTTGGAGGCAAAGGAGGAGCTCGTGAGGGAACAGATGCAGTGTTATTGACAGGAGGTCCGGATGAAGGCACCTGGGTGTACTGATTAAATCCGGTGATAGGAGGGGAAGGAGATGGAGAATCATAGGACGAAGTAAAAATAGATCCTGCTCTATGCTTAGGAATTGGAGGAGGAAGGTTAGACACTCCATGATATAAAACACTGTCAATATTGACATTTTTAAATGTATCTGTTTCAATATCTGCATCATCAACTGGATCTATCCCAGTATCTTGGGAAGTCAACGGTTGTAGCTGAGGCTGATCTCCAGATATAGGACCAGTAGTATTGAAAACGTTTCCGACGTTATAATTGCCCTGGGGATGTTGAGAAGAAATGACACGATTGGATGGAACTAACTGTGGCATCGACTGTCTTTGGCGCATCAGTTCTTCAAGACTTCGTCCAGCTGCCTCTGCAATTTGAGGAGGACCTGTATCGAATGTGACACGCTTCCCAGGTCTATTGGACTTTGGGGGAAGATACTGGTCTTCTTCGGTAGGGGTTGAGGGCATTTCACCAGTCAATATAAATGCAGTAAAAGAATTAATATCAATTTTCGGTTTTGCAGAACCACCAGCAGTATTCGCCCGATCTCGTCTAAATGGGTTACCTCTGGCAGCATCCTGTGGTTCAGGTTTTGGTTTCTCAATTAAAATTGGGTCAGCTTTCAGAGTTTTGGATATAATAGACTTTGGCTTGGGCACAGGAGCTACTACCGTTAGCAGGAACGAATATTATAAATTTCAAAGGTGAATATTCTTACCTGGCTGAAATACAAGATTAGGAGAAATATGTTGCCCTAATAGTAAATGGCTTGCTACTCTTAGACAAGCATAAAAGATCTGAGGATCAGCTTCATAAGAAGAACTAGGAATAACTGAAGTAATCTATTTTGAAAGTTAGTAAACCGAATTATAGCGAGTGCAAATGGGTTGAACAAGAATCGCTCCATAGCTTACCAGAGTCTTTTCCTTCTGCCTTATCCCGAAATTTTCCATATAAGAAAACACATCTTGAGGAGAAAGACTTCTAGCTTGTTTACGCAACAAAAGATCAGTATACCATCGAGGGTATGTTCTCAACTCGTCGTCAGACAGGTTCAAACTCTCGATAGTCAAGGGTCCCGAAGACACCGGTTCTGAAGACATCTGGGGGAGAGTTGGAAATGAAATAGTGTATGAATTCACGTAAACTGTTCACGGGTAGCACCTCTAGCTATTACATCAAACTTGTAACAAAAATCTCACTATCCAAAGACAGGTACAATCCAAAAACTAGTCGGACTTTAGTTTGGTTTGGTTGAATAGTGCTGCTACTATTGCTGGTACTGGCGATGGTGTCAAAATCTCTCTTTCCAAGTTCAGATTCTCCTTAGTTCCAACAAAATCTACCCCAACCCTGAATATAAAGCTATTGGGTCAACTTGAGGAACTTTTGAAGGTCTCAGACTCAGACTCACTCAGCCTTCTTGACGCATACCAGCATACCAGGGAACATTGTAATTGATAAATAAATACCTTTGAGAACAAAACAAGGTTTATTCTTAATATCATAGACGACTATTCATTACTGGTTAGAAATGGCTGAAAAGGCAGACTCGCTCAGTAGAGCTTACGATTCTGTATCGGCCGATGAGGTATATTTCTTTTATATGATCCAGTGTTTTCTATTCTAACGGAGCATTCTTTAAAGGTAAAGAAATGGATTTATTTAGTACTAGGTCAATCGCCTTCTGATGGTGATTTGATGGAGATACTTCAAGATGGTGTTATACTATGTCGGTAAGTTTCGTTTAGCCTTTTGTTATATGTTCTATATCTGACTTTTATTCAGGGTATCAGAGACCATCATGCCTGGCTCTGTTAAATACAAAGTGTCCACAATGCCTTTTGTTATGGTAAGATAATCAGCTGTATTACGGCCGTGTCATGATACTTACTTTATCTATTCTAGATGGAAAATATTACTTCATTTTTGAGGGCTGCTTCAAAATTTGGCGTTCCTGAGCATGAACTATTTGAAACAGTATGTTATGGTGTTAAGTCTTCTTTTATTATTTGACAATCTACTAAGAATCTTTTCTAGGTTGATCTTTATGAACTAAAAGATCCAGCGCAAGTCCTCACAACTATAAGAGCCTTGTCTAGGCAAGCTCACAAATTCAATGCTGACATTCCTGTTATTGGTCCTAAATTGGCATCCCCGAATTTGCGGAAAAATGGACCTACAAAAGCTGTTGAAATACCTGCTTGGAACACTGCTCAGTATGGATTTATAAGTGGAAATACTGAAGGTGGTCCTGTAGGCGGGCGACGCGACATCGTTCCACAGGCTCGCAAACCACCACCTCCACCTCCTAAACTGATGATCAAAAGCAAGCTTCAGAATACACCTTCAATGAAGTGCCCTCCTGTTCCTAAGAAACTTAATGTTTTTGGCGAGGAGACAGACGATAGTGTCGGTACTTCAACTGACAAATCCTTTGGTAAGAGTTCTTCAAAAAAACTTGACAATCAAAATATAAACATTCAACTGATGGCTCATAATTTAAAAAGCCAGGGGCAATTAGCAAGTGCAGTTGGTACAGTCGAAGAAACTGATCCTTCTATCTACGCATATGATGAGGTGTATGATTCGATGAAAGAAGCTAAGCGTAAAGCTTATCACAAAGATAATGAAACTGAAAAAAAGGTGTGTATATGGTTGTTTACAAAAATTATCATTTGCTCCCCTTACTAACTCGGAGCTCTTTTAGCCAAAATATATGGATCAACTGCTTGAATCAAAGAAAATCAGGGAAAGAGATCGACTGCGAGCCCAGGATGTTAAAATCAAGCGAGAGCGTGAACAAGAAGGTGATGAGTACCAAGACAAAGATGTTTTTATTACTACTGCCTATAAACAGCAACAAGAAGAACTAGAGAAAGCCGCAAAAATCGATAAAGACGAAGAAGGTTTGTTTTCAACTCGTATATGTAATAATATGTATACTAATAAGTTTTGTTTGTTTAGAGAAATTATCTGCCCCTAAAAGTATGAAGTCTTTTCATATGAGCATATTGGATCGTCAAACTGTGGAACATGAGACAGCTGTTCAACTAAAATTTGTCAAAGATCCTGCTGTTTCTTCGAATAATCCAAAGTCTCACCCTTCTGGTTCGCAAGGTGACAACAGTTCAGACGAGATGAAAAACCAGCCCCAAGAAGTCTTGAAGCCAGGTCTGAATATGGTTAGTGCTAAACCTCCATCAGGTCATTCACAAGTCTCTGGTGCTAGTTTTAGAGATTCAAAGCAATTTTCTACTTCCACCCGTCGATCCAATCGAAAGAGTCGAGCAGATGAGACAATGAAAATTCTAAAACAATATGAAACTCGCAAGCAGCAATCTCAAATCAAGGAACAGGATAAGAAAGATAAATTACTCCTGAATGTCTTGAACAGCAAGTCTAATGATGCGCTTTCACAAGCTAGGGAGCGATTCTTGGCCCGAAAAAATATGGCCCATTTAAAGAAGTCAAATCCATAGTTTTTGAGTGGTGCAATGTTTATTATTAAAACTTATCAGCGCTTTTATATGAATATATTTATTATTGATTAGTTAGAGTTAAGACTATGTGATACTCTTCCGACATTCTCAGAGTAAAAAAAGATATCTTCCAATTCTTTTTCAGTCAGAAAGTCTTCCGCACTATCTAATGAATGAAATGCTTTTCCTGAAAAGTTTGTACTTTCGAGGGGTTGATACGTTATGGGTATGGATTGTGAAGGATTTTGAAATGATGATAATTGTGATAGTGTAGAATTAGCAGGTTTTGCAGACATCTTCTGGACTGTGACAATAGGATCAGTCTTCGACCTGTCTTTAATTGTTCTAGATGTGCGAGCTTTGCTTTCTGGTTTCTGCTTAACTTTTTGTGCATGCATACTTTTAGAGGCCTTGCTTTTAGTGAGCTTACTAGCTTTTTTCGGTTTTAAATTGGATGCCTTTTCGCCAGTCATATTAGCTGAATTACTGGCACTCGAAGTAGAGGGTGAGAGATTGCAGGCCTCCCATTCGACGGCTCTTAGTTCTTTTGTAGTAACGGATATTTGAGCTTCAATAAAAGGAACTAGTGATTGTTTCGCGTCATCCACTGTCGCTAAAATTGGGGTGCGAGGCGTATATGGGAACCGAGCTAAGTTAATCTTTTTGCTTTTCTTTGTCTCAAGGTTCAAAGATGTGCATTCTTTCAGTAAGCCAAACAAATCCAGTGAACGGCCAGGCTCGATAGGGATAGGATGGGATGGTGTCACACAATCCATATCAGTCTCTTTTCTTAGTACATGGTCAATATCAACAGCAGAAAAAAACGCACAAGAATAAGGAAGCTCATTTATTCCAATCTGTTGGCAAAACATGGCTCGCGTCCATAAGTTACATATTTGTAATGCAAGTGCTGTCCTTGCAACATCTTCGTCCTTTGCCATATATCTGATCTCATCATGTACTGTGATTACCAGTCGTGCATCAATATTAAACTTTTGAATAAGGTATTGCATTGATGTAATCAGTAGATGTAAATAGTCAACACCGGAAGACTGGATAGTCCAATTCACTCTAGAGGTTAAAAAGGCGGATTTGCCCAAATTTTTTGCCATCAACGCTTGTGTGATAGCTGTTCCAAGTACTGGGGTACGAGGTACCTCTTGTCCTGCCATTTCTTCTAGCCTGTTAAAAATAATGCTTTCTGAGCCTGCTCGCCAGAAAGATTTTACTCCGAGAGCTTCAGATTTAGCTTTTTGCCCTTTTGTCGCAGCGTATAACTTTTCCGCAGTAGATTTCGATTCTTCATTGCTAAGATGAGGGCAGAACTGTTTTAGTAATTGGGTTGCGAATTTAACTCCAGCACCGTATATTCGGCCATAGTTAAACACTTTGGCCTCATTTCGTGAAATATTTAAAATTTTGGCAGTTTTCGAGTGTAAATCTGTGCCTTCAGACTTAGTGCCTTCTAAGGTCATCCACCCTAGTGCTGTACCTCCATGTATTTTAAATAAAGAATCGCCCATAATACTTGCAATCCAAAGTTCCTCCGAATCAACGTCAGCACCAACAAACTTGTAACCTGGTGGAGCTTTCACCATTGCCTTTTGTTCTGAGCCTATTCTGTTTTTCTTGGCGTTACTTGCAGTTAGCCAAGTGTTTTCAACTGCCCTTCTAGTGACTGTACCCATTGGAACTAAAGAAGGCAAAATCATTCCAAATTCCTTCGGGTCTTTAGTCTGAACTCCCATATCAACATCGTCCGACCATATGGCCATTTGTCCATGCATTCTTTCACGATTTGAAATCCAGTAGGAACAAGAAGCATTTAATTGTAAAGCTTTGGCGGCAAGTTCGTATTCAGAGGAGAGAATGCCTTTCTCAAAATATGAAAGATAGGACTTACTTAAAGGGTTTGTGCATCGTGCTGAAGCCCCATCTTTATGAGGCACCTTAAAATAAGCGGCATTAGCATCATCAGTCAAAGAAATGTTAATCTCTTTGTTCATGTCAGCAGCAGTATAATTCAGTTTCAGATATTTGCTAGCCTCCGACTTCTCAACCTTAAAAACAAATCCATTAATAGTTGACCAAATTAAAGGATGTCCTTCCCATTGTAGGCGCAGAAGTAAAACAGACACTCGTGATCTAACAGTTAAATTCATTGAAGATTTAGCTGTAGGAAAAAGAGCTCGATACCATTCTGGAAACCCTGGTAATTTGGATTTTTTAGGCAATCTAGGCTGCTCGCCTTTCTTTCCTTTAACCATCTTTACTGGTTTGATTGTCCAATCAAGCTGGCGAAGCCAGGGATCGTCCTCCCAGTTTGAAGGGTCATCTTTAAGTGCGACTGCAGTTTCAGCAAGTTTAACCAAACTATGATAAACTTCTTGACGAGAGGTTTGGTAACAACTTTCAGCAGATTCAATATAGTTTTCCCAGGATTTATTGATAGGGAGAAACATGCTTGACATGTGCCTTAATGCAGCAAAACTCACAGGATGGGGAGATACATCAAAGAAAGCAGGAAGTAATACACAAAAAACCCTATATGTTGTGTCAACATCACGAGCACAGTAATCAACGAGGGTTTGAAATTTTTCCACAGCTTCTTCACGGGTCAGAGTCCCAAAATCGTCTCTAACTTCTTTATCATGTTTGATTCCACAGTGTAAAAAGCCTACATCCGCTAGGTTGTTCAGAGAGCTAACTTTGACCCATGGATTCTCAGCCTCCCCAGCTCGTATTTCTTCAAGATAAGATTCAGGATCTTCCTCATCATTTTCAATTGCATCAATGCCAACCATCTGCTCAAGTTTCTTTTGGGTTTTTTTAAGCTTTTGAAAATCAGGGCGTTGTCTGGAGCACATTCCATTGACCGCAATATGTAGGGACATAGTATCTAAAAACATCGTGTTCGAAAGATTGATATTATACTCTTCTTTGATTCTCTTCCGATCATAAGAGATATTATGCCCAATCACTACCTTTTCTTCTTCAGAACCGAGAGGTATTAATTGTCGCATATTATCAGACTCTCCTAAAAACCAAGGGGAAACCCAAACGTACCAGGCTTTTGACGAGCAGGCAACAGCCAATACAGGAAAATCTGAAATTTTATACATTACTTCTGTATCAAATACTAAACCATCTTTCTCGTCAGGATATGGCACGGGTTTGGGCTTTTTTCCATCTTGATATTTCATCCATCCAGAGTGTTTAAGCCAACTAGTAGGAGATGGAATTGAAGGAATCCCAGTGGAGACAAATTGGTTTGCCTTCGTTAGATATGGTTCAGATAGATGCTTGCCTAACTTGTAAAAATGCTCATCAAGAGTTGAGCCTTCAAGTTTGGGAATATCAAAATCTACAGAAGGCAAAACGCTGGTTTTCTTGCCCAATAGTCCATTTTCATTCAAGTGGCGCTTTGAAAGAGCAACAAGTCTATCTTGCCTCTTATCCTGAGAATTTAAATCTTTGGTGCGTGGAAAAACCTTGGAATGTATATTCCAAGGAAGATACTGGATTCCAACAGGATTAATCCGTAAATCTGAAGAAGAGTTAGTATTTTGGCAATATCTCACATTCACTATTTTCTGGAATTATCATCTATGACAAGATTGAAATATAACTTACCTTTAAATTTATCAACTTGTTTCTGACATCTCAGGAAAGTAGAAAATAAGGAAGTTAAAATATTAGCGTGGGGATAATAGAATTTATCAACATGGCGAAGTTGGTGATATCTCGATAAAGAGTTGCGATTCATGATAAATAATTAAGACCTGAAATTTCAGACTTGGGCATGTCATAAACAGACCTTTCGGTCATGAGCTTCAGAAAGATTTTTCAATCGGAATTAGCAGCGAATATCGTAACTAGAAGGTGAGAAAGATAGAATGTATTTAGTATTTGATTTACTGAAGTAACGTAAAAAATAAAAAGACCAAGCTCATTCAGAATACACAAAAAAAAAAATTCAAATTTTCTATTTCCATGTTTATGTCATCATTTGTCATCATTTGTCATCATTCTCCTGTTGCTGCTGCTTTTTTGGTTGCTTTTTGCCTAACCTCACTTACTTCCAACACTTCCAACCTTCTTCTTCAGAACAAATCTGGCTCTTTTATTTTCTTCCTCTAAAGAAAACCTCCGATAAATAGACTCTGCTCAGTTTCTCTTTTGTTTCTTTTCTTCTTCCTATCAGTCTGAACTATTGTTTTATCAATGTGAGTATTATTCAAGACTTAATGTAGCAAATGCTCCTCGAACGCCTTCTCTTCTGTGCCTACCAATTCTCCAACCTTTCTCTTCTAGCCTCTCTCTCTCTCTAACAAGCATCCGTACATAGTAAACCTTATCAATCGCAATGCCTTCTACACAAGCTCTTAGTGATGACCAGGTATGTCAGATTGTCCTTGTTATATGATGTTTTATCTAATCAAAATGGTTAATTTAGGTCGCTGGTGAACTCCGAAAGATGGTGGAATTCATCAAAAAGGAGGCTGACGAAAAGGCAAAGGAAATTGAATTGAAGGTAAGACCGACTCTTTACTTTTTTCTTGAGTATTTTCTAATAGTTGATTACTGTAGGCCAATGAAGAGTATGAAATTGAGAAGGCCAACATTGTTCGCTCTGAGTCTGCTGCCATCGACGCGTTGTATGAACGAAAGTACAAGCAGGCATCTTTGTCTCAGCAAATTGCCAAATCTACTGTTTTGAACAAGACTAGACTAAAGGTTCTTGAGTCCAGAGAAGATGTTCTTAATGATGTTTTCACCGACGCTGGAAATAAGCTTTCCGACATCACTAAGGACTCAGCAAAGTACAAGAAAGTCCTGGAAGGACTCATTGAGGAGGTTAGTTGTTATTGTAGCAGTGTTACTATTTATTGTTTTGCTGATGATCGTGCTAGGGTGCTTTTGCACTGATGGAACCTACAGTAGTTGTTCGTGCTAAGGAATCCGATATTGCCTTGGTCAAGGAAGTTTCTGGTGATGTTGCCAAGTACTTCAAAGACAAGTCTGGAAAATCTATCACCATTGAAGTTGATGAGAAGAACTTCCTTCCCTCCAACATGTAAGTTTGGTGTTAATATTTCTTTTCCATATATGGGTACTAATGATTTGTCTAGTGCTGGAGGTGTTCTCGTCGCTGGCTCCGGTGGAAAGATTGATGTCAACAATACTCTGGAAGAGCGATTGAAGCTATTATCAGAGGGGGCTCTTCCCGCCATTCGTCTCTCAATCTTTGGGTATGTATACAGTTGCACTTTTCTATCTGCCAAATTACTAATCCTTTTCATCCAGTCCCTCAAGCTCTAGAAAGTTTTTGAACTAAATCTACGCAATTCTATTTTGCGTTGCTTTTTCTTCCCTTATAATTCTTGTTTCGAGTTCTTGCATGTTGCCTGGCAAATAACAGATTTATTTGACTTGTTCGTCCATAATTCTATACAAACTTAATCTTCATTGTGTGTACTTTTTCTTGCTTTCCTTCTATGTTTTTAATAATTTCACGATAGCAGTGACTGGATGATTTCATTAGACTGTTGATCCCCATTGAGAGTGGTAGTTTCGCCCACAAACGCGGAGATCTCTTTTTCAACTTTTGAAGGAGCGTCAGCAGGGAGAATAGCTAAAGACGGTCGCAGATGCTTCAAAACATGTATCACGCCCATAATACTTTCACAGCGAATCATTCTGTATCTCTGCTCCAGGGGAACTTGTGAGGTAAGCTGTGGATGGTCAAGTGTAGAAAGGTCTGGCGCAATAATTAGAACCAGATTTGGATATCGGTTTATCAAGATATTGATTGGAATTCCTGCTTCCAGCAGTGACTGTGAAAAAATGACTGTTAGTAGATCTGGTATGATAAAGCATAAAATAACGCCTTACCTTGGTTAGAAGTATTGAAATCCTCTTTGATGAAGGTGTTTTTGTGACTTTTGACTGTGGGGTAGTGTTATCTATGGCTCTTGAACTAGTTGAAGAACTGGAAAAATAGTAGTAAGCAAAAGCAGATACTGCTATCGTAGCGATTGCTACAATAGGTGCCACTGCCCTATTTCGCCGCTGTGTCATAATTTGATATAAAACTGACTTTCAAGTCCTAAACTGTGTAAACTGTGGGGGTTGTTTAAGATTCTGGACGGTTGGTGTATCTAGGTGAGGGAAAGATGTAGAAAAATAAAAATAAAATGGGTAGTAAAATAAAAATAAAAATAAAAACTGTCACATTCTGATTCCCATCTGATTTTCACTTACAACGCCAGCTTGTCTTACACCAAGAAATCGTTTACAGGCTTAGTGAAATGGCTGATAAAGATTTGGAGCAGGATGCTCGTGGTGATGATGGCGAAGACTTTGATGGTTTTACCTTCACAGCCATGACCACTTGTACGATGCATATTCATCGCGTCCTGAAAGCTATCCGGCCTAAAAAAGCCAAATCCACGAAGCAGCACCTGGCCGATCAATATGATTCATCTAATTTAGATCAAAATGTATTTGTTATTGTTACTATTACGAATCACGGTCTGGCTTTTTCGGTTGGAGAGATGCACACGGGCTTAGGTATGTACGCGCTGAAGAGATCGCCATTGATTCCTCTAACTTTGTGATTTTCCTTGTAACCTCAGGAAGGCTTTATATCGATCGATCTTTATTTTCAAACTACTCGTTTTCTCATGGATCGGATGAGAACGTTTCCTTTCGGCTTTCGTTAGATCGGTTTATTACTTGCCTACAAATGTTTGCTTCAAACGAAATATCGTATGCTGCTCCAAATGATAAATCCAAAGGAACTTTCTCAGGAAAAGGAAATCTTCCAACTCATACTTGTCGTATGGTTTATCAAGGAGAAGGGTATCCTTTTCTACTTATATTTCGTCAGGGGGCATCTCTGATAACCACATGCGAATTTAAAACATTGAGTGTGGAGGAGGAGACGGACGGGACAGAAGAAGCACTGAGACTTGACCTGGCAAATATTGTCCAACAAGTTATTATTCCAGGAAAGATTATGGCTGAAGCCATTGGTGAACTGAAAACCATCGAGACTGTTACTCTTACTATTCGAGCTTCCAACACAGCTCCTCGGTTTGCCTTGATCAGCCATGGCAAAATGGGCGTTTCGCAATTTGCATTCCCAAATGAGAAGCGTGTGTTGGAACTCTTCCATATCCAAGATGGCACTGTTGATGAAGAAGGGCAGCCATTGTCTTCGAAAGATTTGACAGTAGTAAACTCCTATAACTTCGACCAAATCATGAAAGCTTATGAAGCTATCAATTTGGCTTCCAGAGTGAGTTTGCGATGCGACGTCAATGGCTTCATGAGTTTACAATCCATGTATGAAGTTGGAGATGGCAGGTCCATTTTCATTGATTTTCGGTTTGGTGCAATCGAAGAAGACGAATTTCAAACCATCTTGGACCAAATGGGATTCTAGTGCGGCTGACAACCCTTGCCTCGCCTACTGTTAAAAAATTTGTTTCCATGATTCTTCCACAAATTATCCGTCCTCATTCTCTTTGCCATAAGACATCTTTTCTCTGATTAATAAGACCCTTTTACTTTATTTTCAGTGGCGCTGGATACGCTATGTGTTGGTGGGAATACAATCCCTGAAATAATAAGATAAGTGTCCACGAAGAGAGAGTATCTAATCCATTTACCTGTTACTCAGTCTAATTCCTCAGCGTTTTTACTAAAAAACTTTGAACTCGAAAAACAAGCTATTAATATAATGGTTGCTATTAAAAGGGGATGTTTGCAGGAACCAGAACTTTTAAGGTCGTTTCCTTTGAAGCGCCAGAGAAGAAGTTCTTCTACTATTTTTACGGTTGTGAAACGTCCGTTGAATGGAGAGGGAATATCTGAATGCTTTTATAAATTTCCTACCTCTGTCTACGTTTCATTAGCTCCTGTCTACTCTCTTGACCCAGTGGCAGGAGTTAAGGCCCAGCATTTGGATCCTCTTCTCATGACGTACTTTCCAGCTGCTAGAGGAATTGTTCTCGCATATTATAATTTACGATTATCTGGACGCCAGAACAAGGAAGAGTCAGTTATATCTAAGCCCCCAATGGCTTCCAAAGTCTGCTCAGACCGGCCTATTACCTTTTTGTGGATTTCGGTCGATTTTGTGATTTGGCGGCCTAAACCAGACGATTTAATAGAGGGCTGGGTCTGCCTTCAATCTCCATTTTATATTAACTTGCTAATTCATGATACATTTAGGGCTACTATAAAGCGGGATGATATCCCACCTGATTGGAGTTTTATTTCCAGTGAAGTTAAAGAGCCAGAGGATAATAAAACTTTGACAAGCTTTATGGATCATACAATTAACCAAATTGAAGTAAAAGATACAGACAACACTAGAAAATCCCAAACCATTTTTCGAAATCCCCATTCCTTGGGGTATTGGGTAGATGGTAAGGGAAATAAGATTGTTGGAAAACTTCGTTTTCTAGTAAAGTCATTCGACGTTTCTGGGCGGACTGCCTCTGTTCAAGGTATCATCCCAAAATTTAGGTGTGCTAAAAATAATTCCCAAGACAGGACAAATCCCTTGTCCACTCTTAAAGAAACGGATTCTTCCCCTGTTAAGGAGAATGATAAAAGAAGATATGGAGATTTCACTATTATTCATGACGTTGATTCCGCTATGTTTTCAAATTTGAATTGCTTGGATAACTGCTTTGATGGAGAGAGTAAAGATATTGATTAAGAGCAACTTCAGAAATGATTGTTCTGATATAGCTCCCTCATTATTTTCTATAAGATGTGAGAGAACTTCAGCCTGAATCTTTCGAATTCCAATCCAGCTTTGCTACTTGTACTGTAAGTTGTACATCTACAAGGTCTGCAAGTATGTTGGCCTTGGCCATTTTGAGCAAAATTTTACAGTGAGAAAAAATAGTTTACGTGCACAAGTTTTGACTGTTGATGGGCATAAACAGGTAGCCCCAGCAAGTCAATTATGTTGGCCTAGTCGATTCCTACATTCCGGTTAGGTATTCATGAACCTAAATTGTTGCACCAACTCGATACTACTTCTAGATGGGATTTATCAATCCATGGTCAAATAAAGACGAGACTAGATTTTAATAAGCATCAAAATAATAAATTGTTATTCATTAATGATTTACGAGTAGCTTAAAATAGAATTGTATTAGTTCTATTTTACTAAACTCTTTCTTGGTTTTAGTTCTAACTGGGCATGTGGCTTATTGTTAAGTTTAAAGCAAAAAAAATAGTTGATTTACTGTCCATGAAGCAATGAATAGTGTAATATGGATTATAGACCTAACTAAAAGGTCATAACATTTCTAAGTGATGGTTTTCAAAAATTCCAATCTTTATTCATTGGTCTCATTCACTCTAGCATACATTAACATGTAAATCTGTACACTGATGACTATTATGTCTTGAGATGTAGCAAGCTAAGTTTTGAGTCTACAAACTCAACATGGATTAATACAGAATCTACCAAGAAATCTAATGTGAAATATGAGGTAATTTTCTGGGATTCTTGAATTTTGTTCTTAGCAAGTAAGTGAATTATTTATTATTATCTTCATCATAATGGTTACAAATCCATATATGTTGTATGCTCCTTTGGGATAATCTTTGCAGTCTTAAAATTTCTAGACCACCGTTGCCTGATAGGTGATGAGTGTTAGCTTGGAATATTTTCAACCCTGGCTTAGTTGAGGTTGAATAATTTCCATTCTAAAATACTATCGTCAGCATCCAATAAATACCACACTGTGACGTGGTTCTGAATTTTAGTTGGATACCTTCAAGAAGTTGATATTAAATTAAATAACGTCCTTTACCAACTGCATGTAGGTTAGAAGAATAAGGATTGTGGAATTACTTATTAACCTATTCTTACTGGTATTAGATGGAAGTAGATGAGTATCACTGAGTAGATAGTGAATTCTTTACCTCTCCGCATATCAGATGGATTCAAATTAAAGATCTCTTATAGTTCCAAAGACTGACAAAAGGGGCTACTGAGTGTGCTAATATTCAGGCTAGAGAAACATAGGGTGAAAAATAGCAGTTTCTAACCAAAATCGCTAGTAACGGCGAATAAAGCAGTGTATTTTAATGTGATTAAAAATTGATTTGTTTCTCATTTTTGGCAGGATAATAAATAAGATTCCTTGTTAAATACAATTATAGAGTATCGAATTAATTTGGAGGAGATCCCTTATAAAATGAATCACCAAATCTGTACTGTTGTGTGATAACAAACACAAAGGATAATCTTGAGTAGTAGAATCTCTTTTCAGCAAGCAAGAGAGTTTTTCTCTCATCATTATTGTCTAGACTTATTCAAGTCAAGAATCAGTTACTTTTCCAGTGTTTTAGCGGGAATACCATGTCGTGAAATCAATGTACTTAATCTTCCCACCACATTGTAGCAAAAGTAGTAATTCTTGATCGCTTTTATCAAAAAGTTTAGACCTCAGAGAACATGGAAGTAAACAAAATACTTAGCTTAAGAAGTTTGGAATAATTCACAACTTCGTGTAAGAACTTGGACTTACTATACTAGGAATTCCTGAATACTAAACTAGTAATCATAAAAACTGAAAGATAATAATATGGTTACTATGACTTCTAACAACGATTCTTTATTAAATAATCCGAGATGCCTAATTGTATCCCATGTTTAAATCAAGTTGGGTTTGATGTACTGGCGTCACAAATATGCCATAAAGAGTTTGACATCAATGCTTTAGTAAGCAGAGTTGTATAGGAGGAAAAAACTGCACATATATTCCAGCTGTACAAAATGTGAAAACCAATACAGAGTATGCAAGGAAATGACTTGCAACGTTCAGATCAACTTGATTGAACTTGAAACCTCACAAGCTTATCAATGATTCCAATAGATTACGCAAAAAAATATTTCTACAGTCTGTATCTTTTAGTAAAACAAAAGTTCATTGAACAGCAAATTAATACGTCAATAAATATGATAAATAATACCTAGCATATTACCATTCTCATGAGCTCTGCAAGACGGTCAAAAATCATGTAAAAGTTTACATGTTCTTGAAGTGGTTGAGGAGAACCTCACGCTCAGCAGAGTTCTCACCCCACTTGGTGATGACTACGCAACCACAGCCGACAACCTTGCGGGGATTACCATCACGGTCAAGCTGGCAGAGACCAACCCATTCACCGAGCTTCTTGGCATCGGGAACCTTGATAAGAGGAATCTGCTGCTCAGGCTCCTGGCAAAGAGCTTCGACAAGCTTGACGTAAGACTCTTCGGTGACAGAGTCACAGAGAACACAGAGAAAGGCGTTGCGGGAAGACAAGGCCTTGGAAGCCTGACGAAGACCACGAGCAAGACCGTTGTGAACAAGGGCACGCTTAAGAGCACCTTGAAGAGCCTCCTCAATGGACATTTCACCAGGAGCGGCGGCCTCAACGGCAACTTCGACTTCCTCGACGGCGACAACTTCTTCGATATCAGACTAGCGAAAAAAATGTTAGATCAACTGGCACATTCAAAACCACTTTAAAATGCAACAATTCTGACAAACATACCATTTTGTTTTAGTTTTTTGGGTTTGTTATAATAGATTTTAGCGGGACTTCTTCGTCAAGAAAGATGTTAATTTTTCAAACAGGATTCTGCTCCGTCCTTACTGATGTGGTTGAAAAAAAAGAGAACAAGAGAACAGAGAAGTCTGAAAAGTGAAAATCTTTTCCCTACACCTTAATAGTTACCCTTACCCTATATCAATCTTCTTTTAATATGAGACCGGTGTTAGTTAGGGTTTAGCCCTAAGTGATGTGGAACTAGATCTAATCTACATCAATTCTCAAGTATGAATAGTTATCAAATATGGGGAAGCCATTGATTATTTCATGATATCTGGAGCTTTGGAGCGACGAAGCCATGCAACCTTGGAATATCAAGCTACACCAAAGTATGAAACCGTGTGTTGGACTTTGAGTCCCATGGCTCAATATCAACTGATTTTCAGCATGATAAACAATACCCAACCAACAACATCCAAGAATCTAGACCAGGTTGAGCCTCCAACGTCTTAGTCTTAAAGTAAATCTCCAAGAAATGCTACTTAGCATTGTTTAAATTCCGGACCAGATTGCTGCCATCACTTTCCAGTGTTCCGATACTCCGACAATGTGATTCTGTTCAAACCCGAAGTTTGTCTTGATTTCATATTTTCACTCGAAGGCCGTTAAACGTTCACCAGAGGATCACTATTTACCCCATCTTCTGGTTCGTGACTATCTGCAGATAAGCCCAAATGAATGACAAACCACTTTTAGGAGAGGTCAACTGAAGGACTTTAGACAGATTTATAAGAAAATGGCAACTGTGTGAAATCAAAGCTTCCGGTTTCCAGAGCTTGCTGACAAAGCCCTATTTCCATTCATGCCATTATTATTACTATTGCTCAGAGCTAGATCCATACTACACTGGAACCCCAGACTTCCACCGTCTTCTATGCAAATTTATCAGTCCTATGATCACTCGGATCTTTCGCATCTTTTAGATTCCGTTCATCTTTGCCTGTGAAGACTATTCGTAATGAACAAACGGCTTTGGGGTTCAGGGATTAGCAAGCAGAGTTCGGATGACTTTGTTCCTCTTGCAGCTTTATATCTGACAGATCATTAATCATTTTTCTGGCACCTGGGCCGATGCCATCATCGAAGATTGTTAATTCCTCTGAGGCTTAATTTTTTATTACCGAACGTAACTGAATAAACCTAATTCGGACCAAGTCCAGGCAGTTGGTTCTGACTTCAGATGTTCTTAGACCTTCTCACTTGCCGTTCATTGTTCATGGAGCAGCAACCTGAACAAAGACACGCTGGACCGACCTCACCATGCGCTAATTTTCCTTTGCTTCCGCTTAGATGAGATTCTATATAATATCTACAGGTTTCAGAATTATCTAATATATAAATACCCTTAATTCCATGACCTTTATTTCTTAAACTTTACTACTGTTTGTTTCTGACCTTTACTTTTATGCCATTTGTTTTTATTTTCGGTATACTTTCATTTTAGTATTTCCGGCTCCAGCACAAAACCTTCATAATTCAACCTTCTTCCTCTTCCTCCTATATTATTTCTACTTGTTCTTATATTTATATCATATATTGGCCTTGCTTTCTTGACCGCCTTACCGTTTGTTTTATCGAAGAAACTCCGAAAAAGCCCTAATAACATTCATAAAAAAACGCGTGCAAGCCGAACCCTTTCTCTTCCCAATCCAATATCCCTTTATCAATCAGACACAACAGGGAAATACTTTATTTGATTTTGACTACAAAGCATTATTTTTTCCCCTCCCCTCCATTAACTGAAATGATGAAAGGGTCTACTTCTAGTAAACTTTCAGAGCCTTCCTCTACTACTTCATCGGCTACTTCGTCGGCTACACCTTTAGATGGTTCTCAAACCCCTTTGGATTTTGAGGTCTTGCTCCCCAAATTGGGACATCTTGCGACAGATAATAATTATGACTCCCCTGACAGCTCTGAATATGACATCAAACCTAGTGAAAAAGTGAATGTTATCGTCGAAAAGAGGGAGGGCGGCAAAATCAAAACACGACACCAGTTTCAGGACGTAAGTATTTAGTCAATTGGCTTTTTTTTCTACAATTTCTTATGTGGCAATGAAGATGATTGCTAATAATTGTGCTAGTTTAGGTTTCGTCGAATTTCAACCATTCTGGAAATGGAGTCGAGCAGAAGTTCCGTCTTTTTTGGATTCTATACATTGTAAGTATTAAGTCCGCCAAGAGCCACTTACTATGGGTTTCTAATCTCTATCTCTTCTTCAGATTTTGGCTAGCAGTCGGTGTGTTTATGACCAAAACATTGGTCAACAATCATATTTCTGGTAAAAGATTTTCGGATTCGAAGATTATAAAAATTTTGAATCAGGATCTTTACAAAATTGCTCTTACAGATGCGCTCATGTATCTTTTTTCTTATTTTGGTGTTTTCATTCAGCTGGCTGTGAAGAAGAATTATATCCGTTGGCGGTCCACTGGCTGGATAATTCAAAATGTGAGTTGATTGATAGCCAGTTTAGTTTATCAAGGCCAGGATTGAGTATTAACTGAATTGTGGTAGGTTTGGCAAAACTTTGTCCTATTCTTTTTCATAGGATTATCAGAGTATCTACATTACCCTTGGATTGGTTGTGTGTTTTTGCTACTCCATTCTTTGGTTCTTATCATGAAACAGCACTCCTATGCATTTTATAATGGATACTTGTGGAATACCCTCGAGGATTTACATAAAGTGGAGGGAAGAATTAAAAAGCACCAGGACAAGAAATCTGATCCAAATCTCGAAGAGCTTCGAGATTTTTTGAAAAAAGAGTTAGAACTTCAATCCACTACCACACCTTTTCCAAATAATATTTCTTTCAGCAACTTTTTTGAGTACTCAATGTTTCCAACTCTTGTGTATCAGTGAGTATCAACTACTATAAGTTGAGTTATGATAAAACTAACCCTGGCCATAGAATTGACTTTCCTCGAACTGAAAAAATCAATTGGGTTTACGTCATAGAGAAACTTTGCGCTACGTTTGGAGTATTTTTTCTCATGATTGTTTTAGCCGAAACATATCTTTATCCTATCGCTATGCAGGCAATACAATTGAGAGATACACCATTTTATGAACGAGCCCAAGCATACCCATTAATTCTAATGGACCTTATCTTACCGTAAGTACAACTAAGAATTTACCGTGACCAGCCTAATTAACTAAATCTGAATAGCTTTGTTTTGATGTATTTGCTTGTGTTTTACATCATTTGGGATGCCATCTTAAACGCAATTGCAGAGTTGACCAGATTTTCAGATCGAGAATTTTATGGTCCATGGTGGAATAGCGTAACATGGGATCAGTTTGCTAGAGACTGGGTAAGCTTTTTGTTTCCTTTTTGCTTATAGCCACTTTTTTAACCTTCATTTTAGAATATCCCTACTCACCGCTTTTTATTACGACATGTTTACCATAGTAGCATTTCGTCTTTTAATGTTTCCAAATCTACAGCAACCTGTATGTATCTACGTCTTAGGAAAGCTTTCCAAGTGTGCAATACTAATATTCCTAGTGATAACGTTTCTTTTGTCGTCTTGTGTTCATGAGCTTGTCATGTTTGTAATTTTCAAGAAGCTGAGGGGATATCTACTTTTTCTGCAAATGTGTCAACTGCCCTTGGTTGCATTATCGAGATCTCGCTTCATGAGGTACGTACTAGCGTATTTATTTAGGCCCATAACTCATGACTAACATTGAATAGGGACAAAAAACTTTTAGGGAATATCATATTTTGGTGTGGCATTTTCACAGGCCCTTCCTTGATGTGCTCTTTGTATTTAACGTTTTAGTTCACATAATAAGTAAATAGTATATACATGTTTGGTTTCTATCGATATATTTCCTCAAAAGGTCGAGTATCATTAAAGCACGAGTCAAAAACCTGATTCACTACTTGAACTGCCTGCTCGTCGCTCTTGCAGTTAGGATTCGCTCTAACCGACAGTACAGCTCTCCGGCGGACACACTTCTGATGTCCTTGAGAAAAGTTGAATATTTTATTGCGAACAATTTGGTTCATCATTCGGCATTCCCCGGACAAGCTTGATGCACGGATCTAGGTAAAGAAGAAGAAACGAATTAAAATCCTGTTGAATAAATAAGATATGACCTAGGTCGATTCAACTTACCTCAGAGCAAGCATGGTGCTTTAAGTCCATCCAGTTAACATTAAACTTGCAGTGATCGTAGGCATGCACCATCTCATGAGTCAAGGTATCTTCCAAATGCCATTTACTGTAAATACGATTCTGGCAAAGAAGAATACCTAGCTCAGGATGAAACCCTCCACTTTTAAACTCATCACATACATCACAAACTATGTTACTCGAGTCAATATTGCCACCAACTTTAGCAATCTGTTGTCTCATGAATATCACCGAAGGACCTAATACATGTTAATTCCAGAGCTAAAATCAGCCAGGAAAGGCACTTACTATAGTTCAGCATCCAGTGCTTGTACTCTTCGCATTTCACACAATCACGTTTTGCTTTATCTTCTACCAAAGTCTTTTCATAGGCTTTACGCTCATCTTCAGTGATACCAAGATTTGTTTGGTAGGCTATCTTCTTCCTCCAGCGTTCAAACGAACTTGTAAGAGAGCTTGATTCGCCTTGACTTGTGCTATCAGACATGGTTTTGGATGCCGGAGATGTCAAGAAGTTGGAAGAGTGGTAAAAACCTCCCAAATTTTCATAGACTTCTACGATTTAACTCGTCAGAATTTGTCAGCCAGCCAGACACATGGCAGCATAGATTTAGTGTATATTTTATTTCATTCATCATTACATTCCTAAAAAACAAAATTAAATTAGTTTCCAGCTTAAGGGATAGAAGGGTTGCCTCAGTATATAGTCAATAGTATTATGTGTGAAATGTGGTTGGGCTAAATTTTTTTTTTTTTTTTAGTTCTTAAAACCATTCGCTGATCTCATCAAAATGTTCAATTGCCAAAGCCTGATCAAGAAAAGAGGTAGCATTTGGTAGCTGAGAAAACATGTCCAAAAACTGTGCCTCCATAGGAATATCAGGAATTGGGGTATTGATGGAGTTTGGAGTATCCAAAGTTGGTAGTTCAGCAGACACAATTAGTGGATCTTCTATGTTCGGGTTGACAGGGGACAATTCTCTCTTAATAGTCGCAGGGGACATATTGGATTGAGGATCAGCAGGCCTCTTTTCCATGAATGAAGGCTCATTAGACTCTTCTTGTAATCTACCAAACACATTTTGACCCATTCCACCCATTGCTGCTGCAACCCACCATTGATCTGCCATGGATTCAAGCAGATTGCAGCTATCACGCCAATTGAATCCATAGACTGGATCAGGCTTGGGGTACGTTCGCAGGAAAACCGTCAAAGTGAGTGAAACACAATAGGGAATAAGAGGAAGAGGCGGTAAAGAGTTCTGAAAGGTTTTAATAACTTTTAAAATAAAACCAGCAGCTCTAATAATGATTGTGTTGGAAAACTCTACCCTCCTTGAATTCTCACGCTCAATATCGGTTTGCGGTGACTTCTCCGCAGTTGGATTGTTGGGGTTTCGAGAAGAACTTGACTTACGCCTGTGACCGATATGAGAGTCTTTACCAGAGAGCTGAGCTGTGACAGGTGTATTTAACGTATAGGTTCCTTGAGGAGAAGCTGGGTTAGTATTTCCACCAGAGCTGGATTCTTCCCTTCCACGTTTATGAGCAAGAATCACTGCAGTGTAATGAAGCAACGCAAATACAGCGTGTGTTTCATCAGTTACGAGAAGTTCATTAACATCTTGGTCTAACAAAAGTAGACGACGCCTTGTTTTTGGATTTGGGCGATATAAATAAATGACATTTTCCAGTCTGATGCAAGAATCGATCAGCTGGCCCAAGTTATAATGCTCAGCTTTGGTAATTACTCGAACACTGACATCCTCAAGATTGCATATTAAAGGACGAGCATTGACACAGGCATTGATTCGGTCCATGCACCATACTGTCCACCATAGTTTGCGTAACTCTTCTTGATCAACAAAAGGACGATCATGATGTATACCGAGCGAAATTGAATAATGAATGGCTTTTTGTAAATCATAGCAACTATTTTCTAAGCCATCAGGACCTTCAGAATGCAAAGATAAAAGTGCATAAACCCGGACAAGTGTGAGCCTGTCCTGTTCTACCTCCGCATACAACAGTGCCCTAATTTTTTCTGCAGTTGTGGAACAAAATTGACGAACAGGTTGCGAACCCAAAAATGGTCTCGCTTTGGGGTGGCGAGCTGCTACAAGTAAAACCGCATGTAACAGTAAAGTAGGTGCCTGCCCTATTTCATGAAGTTTAACAAACTGGTCTTTGTCAAGAAGTGGTAGTACCGTATGAATTGAATTGCAGTATAGGCCAATAAGTCCGTCGCGATTGTCACGGAGTGGCATTGAAAAAGCCTCAATAGATTTTAGGTATTCATGTATCATTGGATTAATATTAGGCTGCTCAGAGACCCCTTTGACCCAAACCCCCATAGATTCTCGTTCAAGCTCAGGTTTAATGTTGGAAGGCATTGCCTCACTAACAGGGAAAAAGTTTGACCCATTTTCTGGAGTGATGCTAAAATCTATTTCAGGCTGCTGAGTGAACTCTTGATTGTTATGATATTGATTGTTAATAATCTTTAGCTGTGGTGGAGGCTGATGTTGGGCCTGGGGATGGGCCTGAGCCTGGGGTTGAGACTGGGGTTGAGGTTGAGGTTGAGGTTGAGATTGAGGCTGAGGTTGAGGTTGATAGTTTGTGAAGCTGTGATTTGGTATATTAGAAGGGGCAGGATTACCAGAATCTCCGCTTAAAGTAGAAGGCAATGAACTATTCAATGGAGCAGAGTATGAAGAAGAAACAGAAGAAGCGAGTTGTGATTGGGGAGTGGCTTTAGGCCTAGACGCATTACCTGTTCCTAAGACATTAGAACCAGGGGGATCAAGCCTAGACGGGATGCAATCTGGAGCGAGCCCACACACAATGTTGGCACGCTCACAAGGCTGGCATCGTGTGCTACCAGGAGGGAAACTACAGCGCTTCTATTTGAAAGATATGAGTTAGTATACTTGTGGAGAGATTTCTGAGATGGCGATCTCTGGGCTTAGAAATAAGCCCTTAAGTGGTAGGGGTGGTGGAAAAACTTACACGACGGCGATTGCACTGTTGACAGGCTCTGTGAATCCGTTTTCTCTTACGGTACCCATCGTCGTTGGCTGGAAATACATACATTCAGGGCTATTTCTTCGACTTGCAGTCTTGTTCGCCTTGCTGCTGCTCACTGTGAACTTCGGAAGAGAGAAGTGGTAGCATGATGATTGGAATAATTCCACACTGACATTCTTCAGTTCAGAGCCCATGGTCACAGGGTTAGGGATATACATTTGCATTCCTTTTTTTTTTTTTTTTTTCTCTTCTTTTGAGCCCAAAGCCAGTAAAAACAACTAATTTTGGTCTTAAAATCCAACCAACCACTTCTCAGTAAAATCCAAGCACCTACAACAACCAGGCGACGTTAAAGTTCTCCAAAGAAAGGCTACAACACAAATCATAATCACAATAACAATGGCTGGACACGGACATGGACCTGCTCGTATGCTCTTTGGTTATTTCATGGCTGTTTTAACTTTCTAACAGAGTGATTTATAGCTTTCATCAGAGATGAGGGAATCGAAAAGTTCTATCGTATGTGTGGTCTCGCTTAATATATTGAATCTAGGATTAACAGATTTTACAAGACATGAGAGAGAATCTTGCTCAAAACTTTAAGTTTAACAGAAGGAGTGGAAGCTTTGTTTTGCTGGCCCTTGGTGTCGTTCCTGCACTTCTCGTCTTTGGAGCCTACAAGGTTGGAGTATGTTAATTTGATGTCGCACAACTATCATGATGATAATCAAAGATTCAAGTAACTAACTGTCATATCTAGGGACAAATTGACTTTGTTGCTAAGCGTCGCAATGAGTCTGTCTGGAGAAAGGCCTAAACAGCTTTAAGTGAGATATATAAGCATACAGATCTATCCCAAGTATTATAAAGTGCATTTCTATTTATTCATTATATTCTAGTTTACTTTCTGTACCACATCCGCGTAATCTTAGTGGTTCTCATCTTCTTTTGTAGCTGAAATACTCCGTACATGAGAGCTTCAGATGTTGGAGGGCAGCCAGGGACATAGACGTCCACAGGAACAATACGATCACATCCTCGAACTACTGCATAGGAATAGTGATAGTAACCACCACCATTGGCGCAAGATCCCATGGAAATAACCCTAAATACAGATGTTAATAAGAAGGAAACAAACGAGTTCTCATGCTGCACACGATAACTATTTACTTACCATCGTGGTTCAGGCATTTGATCGTACACTTGTCGCAAGGCAGGTGCCATTTTGTTTGTGAGAGTTCCAGCAACAATCATGATATCGGACTGACGAGGAGAAGCTCTGAAAATAATTCCGAGACGATCTTGATCATATCGAGGAGCTGATACGTGCATCATCTCTACGGCACAGCAGGCTAAACCGAAGGTGACAGGCCAGAAACTTCCTTGTCGAGCCCAGTTGGCAATACCATCAAGAGAGGTCAAAGCATAATCAATGACGCTAGAGTTCTTTTGTTCCGAAGGTAAAGGGTAGTCGGTAGGCATTGAAGCCTTTTTAACAGCGACAGATGAGGAAGCATGTCGAATGGATGCTGCTGGCACGGAAGCCAAAACTCGAGAGGTCAAACGAGGACCTTGGTTTAGTATGCGGGTCAAACTCATTTATGATATATGTATACTGAAGAAATGCTAATAAATAATCTGAAATGCTAATTCTTTGAAGAATCCAGTGCTCGGTCAAGAGAATGTAAGGTTGTCGGTTGTAGGTTCTTGAGCAGGTAGAAAAACCAAGGATTTGTCCATGGAAATTGAAGAAACTGGGTGAAAATGATAAATTAAAGTGTCTCTATTGGTTAGAGCCCACTACCCTAAACCCAAGCAAAATATATGATAATAACATTGCTAAATATCATTAAACTTTAGTTACCCTGACCAATTTTAAGTAAAAATCACTGATTTCATACCGTTCTTTTCTTACTATCATCATGAGTAGGTAGATACTAGACATAATCTCTTCATGTTTACGACTCTTTTAGCATTGGGTAGAGCGAGGTTTATAGCCTTGTATGGTCTGCTTAAGTTGAGGGTGGTACGGTTTATTTTTCGCGCAAATGCACTGGCTTTGCTTTCTTTCCATGGTTCTTTGATCAAATTGCTTCCGCCCTCGATATACCTGTGATCTATATAAGTCTGCTACTTCATAGAAGAGGTTTTAGTATCCAGTGGAAGGATGGTGCAACTGCTTTGTTATTATAATCAACAGCTTTAGGCTTAATATCTGGTGGTGCGAAGGCACCACGCCTATTTTCAATGCAAGCGGGCTATATGGACTAGCAAGTAAATTAATTCACATCTCAATTGATGTAGAACCAATTTCTTTGCAAAAAATTAAGAAATATTTGGATCAGAGTTTCTCGTCCATCTTGTATACCTGTAGTTTTGTATGTTGTGTGCAAGAAAGGCGGCAATTGCTGAACAAGAGTCATTCTTAACTACAGACGTTATCCTAAAAGCCAATTTAATTTCATAGGAAACAAAGTTTATTTGAATTTCTCGCTCTTCTCCTGTCTGAGTCTTTGTATTTCCTTCGATGAGAAGGTCCTGGCCTACATCTCAGAGCTCCAAATGAGTTGGCAACAGAGTTTTATTCAAGTAGTTACCCTCCCCAACAGCCAAAAGAATTTTAGATCTGACTCTCACAACCAGCAACCACAGTACGAGACTTACAAGACGAGACTTGACGTAAGAAACTTCAAGGGTAACTCATATATTGCTCCTTAAGAATGTCATCATCGATAAACAAAGGAGACATTCAACTCCAGATATCTTCTTTTATACTGTAAGTCCTACTTTGGTCATGCTTAGAAAATTTCTAACAGATCGTTGATTTGATCTTCTTCAGACAGTTAAAACGACAAGAGCTCTCAGGGTCTCATGATGTCGCATTAGCCACAGCCCAGCTGCTACTTAGATTTATATCCGCCTCGAAATGGGCCGGTATCAACCAGTTAATTCTAGATGTGCGAAGTCTAGGAAAGAGATTAGAAGATTCGCAACCTAGAGGTATGTCTCAATACTCGCAATGGGTTTTTTCTTTATTTCAGTTGATATAGGCCTGTGTGAACCTAGCTAATATGTCATTTTGTGTATAGAGTTTGTATGTGGAAATATTGTTCGAAGAGTGCTCGGAATTATTCGAGAATCTGCCCAAGGGGACAATGACAACACCTCGTTCCTTGCTAGCTCAATGTTTGAGCTACTATCAGACAAGCCTTCAGGCCAGGGAACTGGCCAGGAGCCAATTAACTCTGCCAAATCAATTAAAGTCTCTAAAGACGCCAAGGCTGATATTATTGAAGGTATCCAAGAACTAATTGATGAAATTTCAAATATTGAAGAAACCGTTTCCAGTCTTAGTGTTGACATGATTCATGAAAAGTAAGTATACCAAAGAACCACTATTCAGACTGGTATTTGTTCTAACAAATTCACTCTAGCGAAGTCATTCTTACGGCCACTCCAGACTCAAAGACGGTACTAAAGTTTCTTTTACGTGCTAGTCTGAAGAGAAAGTTTGTTGTACTGATTACCGAGTCATTTCCTAACACTACATCTTATTCGCATTCGTTTGCCAAACGTTTGGCGAAGGCTGGCATCGAAACTGTCATTATTCCAGACTCCCTTGTTTATGCCGTCATGAGCCGCGTAGGAAAGGTAATTATTGGTGCCAGAACTGTTTTGACAAACGGAAGTTGTGTATCATCAGCAGGTGTTGCCTCAGTATGCGAATGTGCCCAACAATACCGAACACCGGTCTTAGCAGTTACTGGATTGTATAAGCTGTCTCCAAGATATCCTTTTGATATCGAGAGATTAATTGAAGTGGGAGATACTGGAAAGATTTCTAGTTTTACAGATTGCGTTATGGTTGATTCAGTCGAAGTTATTAACCCTCTATATGACTACATTCCTCCTAATCACATTGACATTTGCGTCACTAATTTGTAAGTGATTATTTAACTTTGAAGCTATCCAATTCTAACTAATATTACTTTTGTCTTAGGGGAGGCTTTTCGCCCAGTTTTGTCTACCGCTTGGTTCTAGATTATTATAGCCCTTTGGATGTCGATTTACACTCCTCACCGGAATTTCGAGAATCTTGAAACTTTTGAAAATGACCCCATGAATATAAATTACATATTATAATGTTCTTTTGAAATACGAGATATAGTATGATCTTCCTTTGATCTCGAATTTTCCAGTACCAAGTGTATAATGATTTTCACGAGTCAGATTCGCTACCTCCATTTACGATATATCATATGTTTTATACGGCCCCATACTAAGTAATGGAAAGCCTCACCCGTATCACCCGTAAGAACCGAGCGTCTTTAAGTGCGCCGCCTAGGTTGAACCTTCAGGCCTATTTTCTCTGCAGTATTTTAAATGTGTGGATCCGAGCCCGTGCGGCTTCTCATAGATAACTCGCTCGTTTTTTGTTACCCTACCGTAATTTCTGCAGCCGCAGATATAGTTAATTTGGCTTCCATCTGTTCCGTAGAAACCCAGAGACGTTGAACCGGTTATAAATATTTTGAGATTCATTTTTATTCTCACCAACGCAATCAAAAGAGACTTTACGTATTGTCAGATTTCTGGAGAAGAATTTATTTGAACTCTGCATTTTGCTCATTTATATTTTCCTCTTATATAAAACACCCTGCTTCTTCAATTCGACGATTAAGTTCAGTTCAAAATGAAAATTGCATCGCAAACCGAGATTAATGAATATACCAATGCTATTGCAGCTGGAGGCTTAAAGGGAGCTGGTATTGGTGTCGGCATTTCAGCGGGCTTAACCTACTTGCTGAGAAATCGTCCATTCTTTCGGTCTATGACTCCTACTTTTAGAACATTCTTCTTTCTTGCACCAATCTTGGCTTGTGGTGTAACAGCCACCGAATGGGCTTCTCTTAAGTTTGACATGGAACAATACGATTTCGGTGAAGCTGATAAGAGAATAATAGAAGAAAAGGAGAGATTTGAGGCCTTGCCAATTCTAGAGCGCTGGAAATTTGAGGCTGCCCAGAACAAGTATAAGATCATTGTCGGAGCCTGGGCTGCATCCATGGGAGCCTCTTTCTGGTGGATTAACCGAGACAAATTCCTTACAAAATCTCAAAAGATTGTTCAAGCAAGAATGTACGCCCAGGCATTGACCATCGTTATTCTTTTAGGCTCCATGCTTATGAGTGTTAACAGTTACAACGATCCCAAAAAGATAGAAGAAGAGGAATACTCATGGCAATCTATTGTTGCTGAGGAGGAGCTTCGTGAAAAAGCTGCTGGTATACCCTTGCGATTGGAGCATACTCAGTCCAAGAGTAAATAGGCTGAGTTATCATATCTTTCCAGTTTATAGATTTTAATTTAAGAAACTATCCTTCCGTTCAATTTGTTATGTTCACCTATCTATCAATCTATCTATATGTATTGCTTTAGTCGAGTTTCAATTCATGTAGTCTACTTTGTTAATTAAATTCCAAGTCATGATCTGGACTCGCCCTCAAGTTCTCAAGTTGTGCTAGTTTTGATTCCAGTCTGCTGTTCCAAAGGTTACAGAACCTGGGAGAAAGGGTCATGAGAAGAGACTCTGAAGTTTCAAAGATATCACCTGCAGTAACAGGTTTAGTGGCCAACTTTTCAGGATATGAAATATCGACTACCTGTGAAAATGATAGTCAGCGTCAAAGAAGCAAAATTCAGTTAGGTTACAAACAAACCTGCCATCCTTGAGAACCAAGCAGAATATTAGCAGTGACTTCTTCGTAAGTAGTTAAAAGAACAAACATTTGGGTGTCAAGATCTTCGGGAATAGATAGGTGTAGAAGAAATTGGGAGTATTCTCTTTCCAAAGATTGATATTCGTTTAATAACTCCACTTTATTCATATTGAATTGCTATTTCCTTTCCTCGGTTTCCAGGTCTTTAGTGATGATGAGACTCTTCTACTATGTAGACTCATTGCAGGTATCTCAAAAGTGAGCTTAATAAGTATTCTATCTTCATTACATAATAATTAATTTTATTTTCAATTTTTTTTTTCACCTCCAAAACCAACCTCACAAATCACAGCTCGGAGATTTCGACTTCAAGTTAACAACCTTTGAGCAACTTGGAAGAGCACAGACCGACCTATAGCGTCATATACATCATGTTCAAGTCATTTTCCAAGACTATTGCCTTGCCTAGTGCTTTTCAGAGTTATAGACATATTCTTTCTCAGAGATTCTATCAACTACCCGTCAAGCGAGGTTTGTAGACTACCCCCATCCCTTTTCATGATGATAAGAGCTAATTCAATCTTTAGATAATGTTGTGAAGGTTTACGAAAGCACCTCGAGACTAGTAAAAAAGCATGAAACTCCATTAGCTCTTGTTGAGAAGGAGGAACTTCAAAAGCTCGATCCCCAAGGATGGCGCCAGGCCCTTGTTAATAAAAAGTCAGTGCATTGCTTACTTCCTGGTGATATTGTCCGTGTGATTAAAACGGATCGAACCCATTTCAGTGGAATGGTGATTGCCATTAAGCGAAATGGATTAAGCACAAACTTCGTACTCAGAAACAAAATTACAGGTCTTGGAGTCGAGACCAGATACCAGCTATACAGCCCTATCATTGAAAAAATTGAGCTGATGAGAAGACCCAACAAGATGAAGAGAAGAGCCAAACTCTACTACGTGAGAGGTTCTGCTAAGCATGACGTTGGCGATCTTGAGACTGAAATCAAAATCAAGCAAAAGTCAAAATAAACTTGCTAAACTATAGGCTTTTTTTGTACATAAATTAACTGATTGATATTAGAATTCTTACACTTCTAAATATGCGTACTCATCTGGAGTTTGTAGTCGTACAGGCTGCTCAACAATCTGATTTGCATCCACTGAAGTAGCACGGTTATATGCAGGTGAGATCAGCTTTTTATCTATCTTTGTGCTCGTATTTGTAGTCTTAGAGCTAGAGTCATTTCGGACCTGCAGTTCAGAAGGTTTCGAGCTTGAATCATCTTCATCTGAATCAGGATCATTATAGTCATTGCTTGTATTCAACACTACTTTATTTCCCTTCAGATCAATGGACAGCACATTGCTGCTTCTGCCTTGCAATCTGTCGTTCTTTTTCTTCTGCTGCTTTAGCAGTCTCTGTTGCCTCTTGAGTTGTTCTGCCTGCTCTGTCGCTGTAGCCCATTTATTTGCACCGGAACCTGGTAAGTCAAAATCACTGGCCTGATCGATTATATGAGTTCGTATGGCACTTGTATTTTGATATTCCAACAGTCGAGAAAGTGCACTATTGGCCTTTTCAAGAGCCTTGACAGAGGCATCTTGACCAGCTGTTAAACGTGAGGTTTGGCCAACAAGTTTTTCCTTTTCTTCTTGTAGAACCATAGTGATGGCCTCTAATTCATCATTCGACAGCAGCTTTTCGTTACAAAATGAGCAAATCGTGCTAGAGTTTCTGCAGCACAATATTTTTCCACAGTTTAAACAGTTTGGAGTCACTGTATTGAGAGGATGCTTTCTGCCGGCACAGTTACAGGACTGCTTTCCATTTTGTTGTCCTTCTTGAACTTCTAAATGCCGTAATGCTTCTTCAATGTCTGACAACTCGCTTAGCTTTTTGTTGTCGAGTTTTTTTGATGAATTTTTTCCAGACTTGGAACCTGGTTTATCTTTTGAAGTAATTCTAAAGCTAGTGTAACGTTCATTTACCATTGTGTAATACTGATGCCGAAATTAAAGGCAAGAAAATAATTAGGTACTGGCCTTGAAGACTGAACGGAATTGAAAATGGAATATCAAGATGATTTCTAGCCCTAACCCGATAATTATACTTTCTCCCAACGATATAGAAATTTGTGAATCGATATGAATCACTGTGACACAATCATCTTGTCCAGAACGAAAATGAGTTGGAAATTTTGTCCACTTGTCATCTGCCTTAAACATCCAAGTCAATTGTAAACCTGGGGAAATATTTCTGCAGTTAGCATCTGAAGTCTCTAATAATGCTTTTAATATTTCAACTCTTTTTATTTTGTCTGCTAGAGTCATCTGCCGTAGTTTTTTCATGCGGAGTGGGGTATTGCCTAAGACAGACTTAAATAACTTTCTGCTAATATCATGATAACTTAGCGTACATCAATTATTGGTGGCACGAACTCGGCAATACTTCCCTGCCGACATTAAAGGGTATACTTCTTTCATGCGTGCTGGTGCCTTTTTTCCTGATGCATTTTACTCTTGCTTTAACAATTCTGAGGCAGCAGAAGCAGCCCACTGGCCTCCGTTTCTTGCTGCTGGCGTGGTGTACTGGAAAAATAAATACGGAAATCAAAATTCTCTTAATGAGAGTTATACCCAAGATCAGTTGGCATTGAAAGCATTTTTGTTCGGAGCATTTACTCACCAGGTGGCAGATGTAAGTTGGCATTCACTGGGAATGAAACAAGGCCTTCTTTCCATGCTAGCAGCCGATCAATTTGGTGGAAATATCAATGATGCTCATAGGTAAGAGGAACTTTTTTACCCAAGCGGTTTTACCACAGAAACTGACCCACCGGCAACCAATGCGACTAGTATGCTAGATACTGGAGGGGACCTAATAATTATGAGCCAATTTGGTTCTTCTGAATGGTTCAAGGTAAGATGAAGTTCCGTTTCCGTATTAAATGGTTCACATACAATCTCTGATCACACCGCATACATTTCATATATTAGTTGCCGTGGATGACGCCATATAACGATGTGGTCGAAATCTTTCAGTCTATGAACTATAATGTAACCGTAAAAGGTCTCCGATATTGCATGGCTCGAGGGAAATTAGGTTTGAAACTAGAACGAGTTGTTATTACAAGTTGAAATATTTAAGCCCAGACTAATCAAATTTTTGCGTAGAGAGTGAGACGATTTGGAGGTTTGGCATACAAAATCAAGTCGCCTTTAATGCTCTCAAGTCTGGAAGATTATTACTTGGGTGGGATAATAGAAATCACTGAAGAAATCCGCCGCTGTGGATTTTATTTTAATAAATGGTTTCAAGAATCAATTCCTAGGGATCCTTGGCTTCTCTGTGCCCCATTCATAGGTGTCAAAAACCGAAATGGTGTTATTCCATTTGTGGAAGAACCAACTTTATCGGACTTTAATCTTTTACCTCAAGTTTTGACCCATGGGATTAAGGCTTTGAGGAATAATAAAAAACATTTGTCTGTTTACTCGCTTAATTCTCGTTCATTGTTTGGCCATTCTTTGGCAATTGGAAAATTCTTTGGGCAGCATAAAGGCGAAGTTGTTGCAGTTTCTTCACCGTTTGAGTCTAAGGAGAGAGCAGACGAACTACAAAGTGAAACTGGGGCAATATACTTGATAAAATTGAGTGAATTAGCCCTTCAACTTAAAGGTAAACCCAAAGAATTAAAATTTGACAAGATTGAGTTCCAGCAATCTAAGAATATCCAGGAACCTCCAATGGATTATATTTACCCATTTGGATCACACTTGATCACAATTCGGTTGCTTGGTGAAGACATTTTGGCAGTATCTCATCCAGGGCAATCCACTATCAAGTTTTATTTTTCAGGCCAAGTACTGTTTGAAATTTACTGGGATGATGCAAGCACAATATATGGAACCTCAGGTTTGAAGCTCGTTGGCGAAACGATGACAAGTGGGGATATCGATGGAGATGGCACAGATGATCTTTTAATAGGAGCTCCAAAATGTGATCATTTAGACATACCTCAACGAGGACAGGTTTTTATTGTAAACGGGAAAACACTGGAGAAAACTTTAGAGTTCGTTTTCAGAAACAAGCAAACTAGACTCGACTGGCATGCTCCCCGCATACCCGCTCAAGAAGTTATAAATTTTACCATTTATTGTCCTTCTACTCAAAAGCATGGATATGATCAATTTGGATCCCAGATCACCATCGGGTCCATAGCAGACTCCATAACCGGGATCAGTTCAACTTATATTCTGATTGGATCAGGAGGACTAAGTGAAATCTATATATACAATTCTGCCGGTAGTTTTGAGGTGCCCGTTAAAGTTTTACTTCTAAAAGAACGAAATACAGAGAAATCTGGTGACAGTCTTTTGCTTGCAACTCGTAATGGATGGATATTTACTGGTGATAGTATTGGACATTTAGAAGATCAGTGTGTTCAATGTGGAAAAGTGTATGCTATTCAAATGCTTTTGGCTAACGGAAGTTTTGAACTTCGATTAGGCTTGATTCTTGAGTCTTCGCAAGGAATTAAAAATAAAGGGTTTGAGAGATTTGGATTTCGGGGAACCCTTGGTAAAACTAAGCTGTATATAAGCTCACCTTTTTCGGGAAATGGTAAAGGAAGGTTATGGGCAGTACGACTGCAACATATTTTTCAGCATTCTAGATTAATCCCTGGGGTTTCTACTGGGAATCGATTTAGTTTAAATGCAAATAAACTACTGGAGACACCACACATCCGTCTTAGACCATTAGTTAATGGGCTAAGCCGTAATAGTAATTTCGGAAAGGTCATCGCCACTTTTGACAATGCTGAAGATTCAAATTTCAATTATTTAGTTATATCGGAGCCTCAATACGGGTCCCAAAAGCTTACAATGGCTTCAAAGCAATTAGTGGGAAATATTAATATATACAAAGTAAAAAATTACAGTTAAATAATGACTTTATGCTGCCTTTTTAAAACCGATCATTGAGGAGTAGTAGTAGTTGGAGGGAGATAATTTAAAATAAGGACATTGGAGTTAATATCTCCATCCGTATTTTGCTCTATGGCACCAGCTTCCTCACACAATGCCCGGCAAGTCTTTAGCAGTATTTTTCTTTTCTCCAAGTCTAGCGATGTATTTGCAGTTCGTTGATGTCTCTTCACAGCCTTCCCCAATGTGATTTGTATAGGGTGACCCTTTTCAAACCATGAGTGAATCGATGCTCGCTTTTGGACAAGCAAATCATTTGGAGCAATAGACCAACCAAGGGTTACAGACTTTGTCTTAAGGCTACTACATGGAGCCTTCTTCTTCTTGAACGTCTTGGATTGATCTGAGCCGGGGGTACCCTTTTTAGGGTCTCTTGATAACTTTGAATTTCGGGATATAACTTTACAGTGCACTGTGGGGTCAGTTACACCATCATCATTTGATTCTGGATGTTCCAAACGAACCACCACAAGTTTTTGACTGGGCTTGATAGTTCCTAAGGTCTGAACAAGAGAGACGTTTGGACGAAAATCACCCTTACTATCGATTAAATTAATTAAACCTGTATTTGGTACCAAGCGAGATATATCTTCACCATCTAACCGTTGCTTTGAATTCGAGTCTTGAATATAAGATCTATGCAGTGCTGAGTGGCTGGGGAGGGATGATTGTAAAAAGGTCTGGCGTGAAGTGAAAAATGTTCGTTTAGCATTACTAGAGGCTACTAAAACAGGACTTCTAGAATTCGAAAGTAAAATACACCTGAGCTGGCGTGTACAAAAAGGTGGAATCATTTTTAGGATTCCTTTACTAGAAAGGATGAGAAGGAGATTACAATCACAATGATTGTCATGTAAAATATATGCCTGGGACAAGTGAGGAAAAAATATTAGTGATCAAAAACAATAAAGTGAATAGGAATGTTTGTTATCTTTAAGATGAATATATTTATATAAGATAGGGTAACATGTTTAAAATAATAAAGTCAATAAGAATAGTAGTTATCATCAGATTTAAAACTATTTATGTAACGTCTCATATTTGCTTAAAAGTGTGATGAACTTGCATGAATACGAAGCAAAGGTTAAGTTAATCGTATTTTCTATTTATATTACAAATCTAATTGCGGTAAATAAAAGTATAATTGCTTGCATTCATAAAGAAGTAGTGAAAAAGTAAATTAGGTAAAATTCTTATTATATACCGTAATACAAAAAAAGAAGCTGGAATAAAATTTGAAGTAAAATCATGCAAATGATGAAGAAACCCAGAAACATTTTGTGGTTCAAAATAAAAATGTGATATTCATAGTCACAAATTTGGAAAGCTGCTCAATATGATGTATTTCTGGTACAAAAAATATTGGCATAGAAAATGTGAACTAATAGATATCAAATAAAGTCATAGAATTTACTAAAGCTTGAGTGAATAGAGTGGGTTTAATATATAGTCCTCACTTTGAGCAAAATATAATGTGCACAAATGTACAGACATGAATTCGTAGAAAGTAGGTACAAAATTTTGTGTGTAGTGAAAGACAGTAAAAGTTCGTTAAATGGTGCTCAAGAAATTCGGATACCGATATAATGTGTTAACAGAAGGTTATACTTTAGTACCAAAAAAACAGATTATGCCCGTTACACGAAACCTGTTTCTTAAATTTTTACATATAAATATTGGCAAAATAAATAAAACAATTGATTTCATATGTTTAGTCAAAATTACATGAATAAAGATGATGTAAAATGAAATATAGTAATAAATTAAAGTAAACTTACTTTAAAAATATATTTGTATTTCAAAATTCTTTGAGTGTTTCAGGTGCAGTTCATGACTTCAGAAAATTTCAAATTAAAATTAGCTGCTGATTGCTATTCCCATTTTTAAGTTATACATTTAACAGATATTAATGGCTAAACTTAAATGTGAATTGAATATCCCCAGCCCGCTATCTTGAAGTTTGTGAAAAGTTTGATTATTAAAATTCTTTAAAGTTAACTTTAAAAATGAAAAGATTGTGGGAAAACTTTGTGCCTTTTTACATCTAGTAAATTGTCACCAGTACATTTATTCATAAAATAAATAATTTTTTAGTACCACATTTACGTCCGATTAAGCCTAAAATAGCATATGTTTGATAGATACCTTTCATGAGATGAATATTGTCAAGAGTATTAGACACTTTTATTTAAATCTGTTTAACTGAAAAAGTAAATTACTGTGTAACCTAAGAGAATTGATCCTAAATAAGTACTAAAATTTTATTTTTCAAATAAGCTCGGTTCATACTTCCGTTTAAGATGATAAAAATATCTCAAATTAAATATTCAAATTTTTTGATAGATAGTAAAGATAGTATCTTGAATGTTTTCCTTTGTCATTCACATTTGGTACTCACTATTTTCAAGGAAATTTATAAATTAAGTAATTTCTTTTATTAATGAACAATGACTTAGATAAAGTTTTCTATGAGACATTCAGTGGGTATAAAATCAAAATTTCAAAATAAGTAAATAGTCGTAAAGGTTTAAACCATTAATTTTCTTAACAATTAAAAATATTGGAAATAAATGAGATATCATTGTCAGCTCAGCAGCTTCAACAGAGTTGAATTAATGTTACTGGGTTTGGAAATCAGAGTTAAATTTGCCATGCAATTTGACATATTTAAAATAATGTTCCCGCAGTATTGGAATTTCAGCCTGGTAATCATTCCTTTAAACTGGAGGGGTACTGTAGTCAAAGAGTTAAAAGGATGTGTTAATAATAATAATAATAATAATAATAATAATAATAATAATAATAATAATAATAATAATAATAATAATAATAATAATAATAATAATAATAATAATAATAATAATAATAATAATAATAATAATAATAGTAATAATAATAGTAATGATTTTATAAGAAAAACAATCTAATCAAAAATAGTTTTCGTTCTGTAAGAGAAATAAAAAATACTTTCCAGTAAGGCCTGAATGCCTTATACCTCGTTGAAAGATAATTGCATTTGATGCCTTACCTATGTGTACTGACTCATACTTGTGTGTACTGCAATTGCTTTTCATGAATTCTTTTGGTACTTTAAAAAGTCCAAATAAATAGGTAAGGGAGAATCATAATCAATATTTATTGCACAACTTTATTCGTGGTAGAATATTTTGAAAATAGAAGGAGAGTTTCAGTGTTTAGAAAAGTAAAGTTTTCCAGTAAAAAAAGGTATTGTATCAATTAAACCTCATCTTTTGCATCAAAGCTTCAATATTAGTGCACTCAACATATGTTCTATAATAATCATAACAGTGAGACTAAACTTATCAACCTTTTATCAAAAACAAATTATATTTACAAAGGTATTTTTATATTTAACCCTACACCTCAACTTCATTTCAAGATTGATTTGCAAAAGAAAAGTCAACTGCTAATTCTGTGACGTTATATACAGTTATATATATTTGATAACCCATATTATATTTTTTTCATTAATTTTATTAAGTGTCCCTATACATTGCAACTAAAAATGGCCTGGTGGCCTCACACAGAATGAAGAAAACTATTTCATTATCCCTTTTCGTTCTATTTTATAAATTTTATTGAGGGGAATGAAACAAAAATGATTCAAACAATATTATCTTAACAAATAATCTGCGGAATAACAGTGCAAACCAGGGTTTAAGGAACTGACCATAAAAGGTCCTCATAAAAATAAAATGATTTGCCTCCGATACAACAATAGAGAAACAAATTATGCATATATTGACTAAGATTGGTTTTAATTTATATAAAAGCCATTAATCAATACATGTTTCATTTGTTAAGATAATAGTATTAAACTGGAATCTAAAATACTTTTAGAAAGATTGTTTGAGATAATATGGTATGCACTGCCGACTTAGCAATTCTGAAACTGCGGTAAGATTAAAGTCGGATTTATCGAAATAACGTAACTCTTCATTTGGCTCAGATGTGAAATCATTTTGTATATATACTTTATATATTTAGATGTATTATATTGAGTATATGCAATCATTATTTTTTTGTTTTATATACGAGAAATAAAGTGAAAAAGTATTCATGGTAAGTGTTAAATTTCTAGGTTCAGGCATAAATCTGGATAACTTTATTGATATATCTTATTATCTAAGGGCTTGAAATAATAGCTAAACAAGATACCAAACTCGTAATATATGAAAAATATGTATTACTTTGTAATCGTTACAGTAATAACTATAGATTACCCATATAACATTAACCATTTTGCTTCAATAGACGTTGTAGTGGGTCAAAGTTGAATTCTTCACCAAGCTTAATTAGATTCATTGAATATTTCTTTATAAATTATTTGAACTAATTTAAAGTATAATGATCAGTTTGTTATTTTCATTTTTGGTGAGGAATATCACTCATGATTATAAAGTCAGTCTGGCACTATGAATAGAATGTCTTCATTCATAATAAATTGCATTTACGAGTATGACTTACGCTATTATCATATTTGCAATTTAGTAACGTATAACATTTTGAATCAATTAAAGCCATTATACATGTATTAAAGTCTATATAGAACTAATGGGAATGATGGATGGCAAAACGACACGGTAATAATGAATATATATAATTCATTCAATATTTTACGTCAAGCAGAATATTTAACTCAAATGCTAACAGATTCCCTGTAAATTCTATCTAAATATTTTTGGCAACATTAACCTACCAAACTAAATTTGTGATTTTACCAAAGGATTGTTGCATACATTTACAGTCAAAGATCCATATCCGTGACCCGCATATTAGAGCTTAACTCACATTTCAGCTTTCATAGTACTTTATCCTCTGAAAACATCTGATTGATCATTAACCGTCTCTTTTTATTAATACTGGAATACCAACTAGTTATCATATCACAGAAATCTGCTCGAGGAAATACACCTCCTTGGAAATGGTGTACTATATAACAGTTATCCTGCAATTGCAAAATAATATTGACCGATCTGGCACTATCGAGACATCTATTTTTGAAGTGGAAAATGATTATAAACATAGTACTAATAAAAATAAAGTCACACGACTGGTAAGTTCATTTTGCGATATTGAGTAAAGATTTAAAAACAAAAAGTAAAGAATATAAATATAAATACAGTTCCAAATCTTTCCGTTATATATTAAGTCGCAAAAGACCCAGTTTTGTAAGTGGAGGAGTACCGACGACATTTTAGTAATAGAGTAGGAGTATTTAAAATATAAGTAAATAATGTTTCACAATATTGAGTAAGGAACTAAAACTAAACATAAAAGAATTTAGGTAACAATATATATAAGGTAAGACACTAAGTTGTGTCTTACACATCACACAAAAAGGTTCCAGCAAAATATACGTCACACATTGAATTTTGAAAGGGTGTCTTATGAATTAGAAACACACTTTCAACACCCAGGTCTGATAAAATGTCCACAATCTTTTAACATTTTCACACAAATCTTTTTGTTGCGCACGATATACAAAGATTCTTATATTCTTGGATCTAGTTCCCAAGTTAATTCTGCTATTAGTTTTCTATCAAGAAAAATATGTAAGGTGAGAATAAATACACACTTACATTCCTGGTCACCATTTTTGACACATCACATCACTGTCATACTAGTAAGTCCATACTATCAATAGTGTAAAATAAGATACAATAGCTTCATAAGAAACTTCAGTCATTAGATTCTTGGTCCATTCAATCTTTCATTAACAAATAGTGAACATTGGCCAATTAGTGGTTTCAGAAGCGAGTATGAATAAATTTATTACATGGATGTTTAATTAAATTAGTTTTTATAATTGTCAAATGTTATTTTATTAATTGTAAAACAGATGATTGAAAAGAAGAAATCCGACAACATTTCTGACTAACAAATATTGTTAATACTCTATTGCAGTTAGTTTTATTTACGAAAACTTATCATTTGGAATAGAAGTACTGAGGTGCAATGAAATGTTACAGGTAACATAGGGATAATATTATTGTATGATATTTAATATAAAACTAAACAAGACAAAACATAATTCAATTTTTTTGTATAACTAGTCGTCGGAATATATAAATAGAATAAAATACAATGCGCAATCTTTCTATTCTTAATGAATTCTGCTGAATTAGAACTTCCTGGCTCCATTACAACTTCCAATGACTACAATCCTTTTCCATAATTGAATGACAATAAGTATATTATCATTAATTAAATTTATTTACTCATACTAATACTGGAATAACAGATCACTTATTAAATTGCTTTTCAGCGGAAGCAGACACGCGGTCCATAAACTGTTGTAAGTTCTGCCTTATAATGACTCCAGTTGCAGGAGTGAGTTCTGTTGTGGAGCGTATGTTGGCCAGTGCCGACATAGAAGCTCTAATGGTGTTAGGATAGGATATTCAAAAGTAATCGGGAAGAGTCCATATTGGAATGTTGTAGAAAGTTTTAGAAGGTCATGGGACAGAACATGCTAGAATATTCTTGACCGTTATATGACTTGGTCATATGATTAACTAAGTGATATAGAATATTTTCTTGACCACCCTGTCGTGACTAAAAGAATATTCTGGAACACCTTATCTCAAATATATACGGAGGTCGCTTGAACTCACTCCTTAAACCATAGCCGCTACGAGGAACAATTTAAATCAAGTTCAAGTCGATTATTCATAGTAATGATTCAGTAATATATTTTATAATATGAGAAGTCATTGTTGTTAATTTCATTTACTTGAAAGATTTCATCACTTATATATTTGGGATATGGTGTTCCAAAATCTTTTTTAAAAAGTCAGGGCAATGATGGTAAAAGGGAATATCCTAGATTTTTTGGTCAGTCATATGACTTGGCCTTATAATGTTCTAGAATATTACGGGTTCTTCTTTTTTTAATCACTATAATTACAATATACTCCTACATTTACCAATCTACCTTCAAAAGCACGATTTCAATTTTTGATTTAAGGACTCAGGTCAAATAATGCCAAATCACTCTAATTTAACTAGATAAATATTACATGTTCTCTAAACAAGTGAAAATGGTGCAATGCATACACTTTAGACATTTTTTTTTTTGGATAATGATTGAAGACATTTTATGACTAATATTTAATCCGGAATGCTAGTGATTTTTTATACCTGTATTTTTTTAAGGCAGATTTTTGTCATTATTATAAGTTCATAATGTTTAACACAGACTAGCATCATGTTTTTCACAAAATTTAAAATAATAATTGATCGTATTGGTTACGTTTCAAGCATTTTAGGTTGCGAATTGCTATGTAACTGATTATATAAAAGCACTTACTACTTGGAATAATGTTAGCTGGTTGGTTCAGTTGCTATACGAGAGACTGTAAATACATCAGACACCATGGATAATGATACTGGTTGTGAAAGTATGTTGCAAGCAGATACTTTAATGAAGAAGAACTCTAATTTGGTAAAGCTGAGCATAAGCCCCTTAAATAAAAAGAATTTATATTTTCATTTATATTTTCCCGGACACTATGGTTACATTTCTCACAGTTCAAAATAAGAGCAATTGAAATATTCCCAAGGGATATCATCCATTTTGTTTTGAATTTTTGCCAGTTTGTTGAGTTCTCAAAGCTCGGCTTCAAGTAAAAGATTGCGGTATAAATTTTCCATTGGATTAAATAATTTGAATTTTTGCAAAGAATCCCACCAATGCATCATATTTTGACATTTTTAGTCTACTTAACAAGCTATCAATGTATTATAAATTTTAAGACATCTCTCACAGCAATTTAAAAAATACTTTTTCGGTGACTAACAAATCTTTTTGAGCCATAATTAATAATGGGTTAATCAATGCAAAATGAGATTGATATTACATTTTCAATGAGCTTGATATGATTTTTCAAACACGATTTTTAGCAATCCTATTACTAGAATTGCTTATTACTATTGATGAAAGATATTAATTTGTTAATTTATAGAACTAAGTAATTTTGTCGAGAAATTCGTTTTCTTCAATCTTTGTGGTGAGCAAAAAAATACTATTGAATTTTTGTTGTAACATATTCAGCTAATTCAATAACTGGTTTGCATTTTAATCCAAATTTATTTTCCCTGTACATTCATTCTCACTTATTTTTCATCTTTTCAGTTGTTTTGTCTAATTGGATAGGAAGGCCACTTATCAGTTAAATTAATCTTTTATATAATTTTTATTTGTGTATGAAAATCTGGATAAAATGAAATGGCTTGAAATTAGAACGAAGGCCCTAAAGTTGATTCTGAGTTCCGACATGGATAACTTGTACCTAACATCATAGACTTTGATAGGCCAGCGGGCCTAGTTGACGTAATGAGTTAAGTAGGACCGTCTAGATGCTCAGATAATGTTGGGATGAGTTTACAGTCGCGGAAAATCAGAGTAAACTTCTACAAATTTGTGGTTTTCAACTCTGAATATAACACTTACAAAGTCATCTTAGTGTTGTAAACCAGATTGTATCTGATCTGTAAGTTGAGTTCTGTTCGCCATTATTTTTGTATTTTCATATTTACTTAGTTGCTTAATTAACTTACTAATCGGATATGGTCAACCGTACAGTCCCAATCTTGCATGAAGTCTTCACATAAGAGGCTTCTTGATCCCGCAATCTTAAGTCTGTTATTTTCACTGCAGTGTATCGTAGAACCACTTGCAACACTTAGAGCACTATTCGACTCTACAAGACTGACTTACCTTGCATTTGTGCTTTGTCTAACTTTCAATCTCACTTCTGGTGGGACTATGGGACTAAATCTATTTTGGTCTGAAAAACCCTTTTGTTGTGTATTGTTGTGTATTAGTTGTTTTTACCGGATTATTTTGTTGAAAACCTAAAATTCTATAAAAGATTTAGTCTTAGAAGAAATAAACCGTTTTTAGTCACCAATATATATTTTGTTGTATTTTTCACTGCTTTGAACATGATTAACTGTTTTAACATCTTATAAAACTTCCGCCAGTATTCGTTCTGAATTGCTAAAAATTGACCACATTCCTCCCAATTTTATCTTAGTCTTTAGTTGATAGGCTAGTAGCTAATTCAAACAAACAGGTGAACATTAATCATAGTATTACGCGTAATTTTTCTGTTGATTTTAACTTGGTACATGCAAAAATGTTGCTTATTATGCCTAACTAGTTAATATCATAAATTTGACCCAGATGTTGGTTGATTTTTTAGGGTGGATATAAATAGGATCTGGTTTAGTATTGTAAATAACAACAGAGGTCATTGTCCAAAACTTTTACTCTCTCTGGTCTTGTAGATTTCGTTTGCTTTTTAAATTTTTATTGCTAGTACGGAATGTCAATATTGCTATTCAAAACAAATATTAGCTAAAGGGTGTGAGCCGTTTAAAAGTCCCACTTTCAGAATTCTCGGAGTATATTATTATATCCATTGTTGGCACCATTTTGAGAAACATGTATATTTTGTTTTAGTTTTTCACTCAATATAGTAAAAATAAATTTATTCATATGTTAGCTACATTACTTCCAAATTTAGTGACTACAGAACTTTTAGTCAGAACACCAGAAGTGTTGTAATATTGACTTAATAAAAATTGAACTGTAAAACTAGTTAATCAGAAACAATCAATATTGAACTATCTTTAGTTTCGACTATTTTCAATCATCTGGATGCAGGGAAAGAGCCAATTTTCAAAATGAAAATCCTCCATTTATAACTTGATCATGGAAAAAAATATACTTTATCAAACCAAATATATTGATTATTGATAATCTGCACGCTTTATTATACACTAGCACGATTCTACTTCTATTTGTTTTTCAAAGTTTGGATTTACTAGTTTGTTAGAAGTAGTTTTACGATACACCGCAGTGACGACAACGTAGTAAACAGTGCAGCAAGTGTATTTAAGGTATTCCATCATCCTAATGGAACACAAAAGGACGATGAACTCCAGTCATATTAGTTAGTCCATCAGTTAAGCAATTAAGAACAAATATTTTACAATGTCAAATAGATCAAACCTTATAAATAGATATTTACTGTATTACAACACAAATTTCATCACGAACTGAAAAATGGAATTGAACATATTCGTCTAAACTATTATGGACAGCATTTTTTTCAAATCAAATATCATACGGGAGTCCTCTAGATAATGTTCAACGCTCACGATAATAATCCCACTACGTATATATTTTTAATAAACAAAATTACTAGTCTTGTTTAAGACTAATTTAATTCGAGAAGCTCAAAATTGAACTGAGCATAATAGGAGTGGACACTGATTGTAAGGCACAATAATTTTATCACAATGCCTTTAGAAGTGTTAAGTTTATGCTGTTTTTAAAAATATGGCAGACTCATTATAATTTTAAATATAACCATAAGACAATTTAACTTTAGGACTTGAGTATTTGACTTAACATATTTTATCTTAAAATAAGTTTCTACCAGTATTATTGTTGTTTGGTTGTTTGCCCTTTGATATAGGCTTTCATGATTTTGTTATGGTACCAATATATGTAACAAATCTAAAACCACCTGAAGAAATGAAATAATTCATTATAGTGAACAAAAATAACTTTTCTTTTAGGTTACATAATATAATTATCTTTAATCTTGTAAGTCTAACTTCTGAAACTCCAATCTTTATCTGTTTGCAATTTCCACAGTATAAGCTTTATGTAAAATAATTTCTTTAAGTTTGATAATTTTCTAGACTTAAATTCCATGTCAATATCATTTATATTTGTAGACGTAATTTCTGAATTATAATTGAGAATTTAAATCCAAAACCTATTCTCCACGACTTAATATTCCTGGAAGAAATGCTTAATTCATGTTGAAAGTGTGTTTCTAATTTACAAGACACCCTTTCAGAATTCAGTATGTGACACATTTATTGCGCTGGAACCTTGTTGTGAGATATGTAAAATAACACTTCGTGTGTTACCTTATATATATAGTTACCTAAATTCTTTTATGTTAAGTTTTAGTTCCTCACTCGATATTGTAAAAATATAATTACTTATATTTTAACTACTCCTACATTAAAGAATATGTTTTCAGTACTCCTACCTTAACAAAAATTAACACTGTAGTGGGTATAATGCGAAACATGTACTGGTCATCCCTGGTATTCTTGATGATCTGGATAAAGATTACTAGTCTCATTTTAAAATTTTCTATGTAATGCAATAATGGCTGGAACAATTTTGGGTAAGACATATCACGATAACTTGTTATAATGTTTATGAATATCTTTATTTTATTGAGATTAGCAAGATTCAGAATAATCATACCTCGCAGTAATAGTTTAATGTGAACATTTACTGGTTTTTGCCTCTTTTTTCCTTACCTTCAATTTATTATACTTTTATATTGACGGCTATCTCTTCAATATCTTTCGTCGCTTGTGTGTTGCTTATATTATCTAAGACTTACCTAGTACTATTGTACTTAACAGGTGTATACCGGTTTATTATTAATTCCGCGAGTTCCCCGGTCATAGTTAGATTGGCATAATATGTCTCAATTACTCAATATCTTGGTTTCAGTTTTTTACACTCGATTTGAAAAACAATATTTCAAGTATTTAACTCGATTTCTTTCTATTTACTTTGAATTAATACAAGATTCACAATATTGAGTACAAAAAAATAAATCACAGAAAATACATAAAAGTGGATAATCAGCAGGTTTCCTTAACAGAGTTTATCTTACTAAGCCACTTTGTTTTGGTGGTTAAAATATTAATCGGCGAAGAAGTTTTCTAATGTGACATTAAAAATATGTACAAAATATCAACGCTAGACAGTATCGGTCTTTCATGTATGTTGTATTATTGCCATTTTTTGATGTAAAAGACAACGCAGATTTTTTAAGGGGGACTCATAGAGAACAGAAATTTCCAGTAAAACAAAAGGGTAAAAGTCCCCTTGATTTTGATAATAATTTTTGGTTGCTCAATAAAACAAAGTATTTATTGTCTCTTTTTGATCATCTTTATATCGAATTTATATGGTTTAGTCATACTTTACGTATCTTCAATAGCCAGATAGGTATTCTTCCATCCCCAATTCCGTTTCCACATTATCATCTTCTCTCTTCTCATCGCCAAAATACACTTCTCTTTTAGATTCTGAATCCAGTTCTTGAAAGCACGGCCTGTTCAAGTAGTATCTTTTTGCTTTTTCTCTAGCTCTCTATCTCTAGCTCTCTATCTCTAGCTAATACTACTCCCAATCTTCTCATTGCGTAGTCGCCCCTGTATTCCTCGTAGATATGTAAGTGTTTCGTCTGTTTTCTTGTCTACCATTCCTCCCGGTGATATAACTATGGTATGGAGGTTTTTGAGATCAGCGTATTTCGCCTTCTTCTCTCTAGCTGCTGCCTCAGAGACGCAGATGGGTTAATTTTTGGTTTCGCCACTCTTATCGTCACCTCATAGTGGTGTTCCACTCCACCATGTTCTATCGTGAAATCCGTAGTACGCATTCCCGAAGTCGCGTCTTCGCGTTCGGCTCCAATCCATCTCTCCAACGTCACCGCATACTCTTTACCATCTATGCCTATAACAAGCATCTTTATCGTATCGCTATGACGCTTGTGACCTCTACCACCAGGTCTGTCTATGCCACACAGGTCCTCATGATTGAGGGCTATGGTCTTGCAGCAAAGTTCGCAGAAACAAAGTAATACTAAATTAGTAAAGAATTTAAATAAGTTGAAAACTAAATGCAATTTTTAAAACTGTAACCTTAGTTCTACGCTATCAAACTTTGTAACTTTGCACTTTCCCACATTATCTTTAACCAAGTATCTATAATTTCCATTTGAAGTTCCCAAACCATTAATTGACAACCCAGATTGGAGTATTTCCAATGTGGTACATTGTTCTTTGTAGAGGCTACAGGTTCAGGAGTAAGTTCAAGTCGATTATTCATGTTGATGATTCAAATAATTTAACATATAATAATATAAAATGTTATTTTGTAAATTTATAAAATCTATTTCTTTCAAGGATTTGACCTCCTTACTCTCGAATATCCTATCCTAACATTCTATGTCGATACTGGCCAACATACGTTTTACCACATCCAATACTATAATCGGTAGTTCTAGTAATATTAATTATTTAAAAAATGGGATAACACCTGGTGTTTTTGACTTTATATTCATTTTTATATTTTTTTGTGGAAGTTCATGTTAGCAATGTCATTATATTTTGCAAAAGATTATTGGCATACAAGCGACTTGCAGCTTTAATAATGCTATTTTATTTCATATTCATTTTCAACAAATATTAGAAATGAATGAAATATTGAGCAAGCTCAAACTTTATTTTTCAACTCTGCTTATTTGATAACTTTTACTAGCTTTTATTGGCTTTTGACTCTTTTTAATTAAATAATTTCATTCTACAACTAGAGGAAATTGGAACTGATTCAACATAATCATATCAGTTTTTCCTTAATATAAATTTGGTAATTTCATCTGCGGATGATTGCAAAACTTGTGCTTAGTGTTTTAACTAATAATTTTATAAATCCAGTTTATAGCCTTATCTGAAAATAATAATTAAGCAAGTGAAAATTACTTCATTATCCTTTATGACAGTTACACTTAGCTCTTATTTAACTAGTTATTTATGTATGATTTATTTCTATTTATGTCTTATTTCTGATTTACATAGCAACAAATAGTATGTATTTTAAATTTAACTTTTGTTATATTTATTTTCTTTCCTCAACTTCCTCAAGTTATTGGAATACTTTATTCAGCAATTTTAGCATGAAAGGGTTATGCTCTGTGGGACGGGCTCGCCAAATTCTTGTAAAATCACACAAGTCGCATGGGAGCTGATATATATGTCCCTCGAATGTCATTTTATATCTATATGCTATGCAACAACACCAGGTGTGAAACATCGGTACCTGTCCATTTTATTCTTAAATTATTAGGCACTGTTTCTTGCTAAAATAGCAAATATTTGCGTGGATTCTATAAATCCTATTCCTATTCATATTTTTTTCCTGATTTTAGAAGAGAGCCATATTAATTTAATTTTTAAATGTAACATGGTTGGAGAGCTTAACTAATAACCCTTATATTCGCAATTTTGTACAATGCTTGAAAGACCATTGCTTTGAAAAGCTCTACCCATTTCAGAGTGCGATTACTGATTAAGAGTCTAATCATGAGCTGTATAATTGTTTTCCCATTTGCTGGTATTCACTTTAATTAAATTGGATTGGATTATTTGCTATTAAAAACCCAGAAACATTGCAACATATTTCAATTTTTATTTGCGTCAAGCCATAAAGGCAAGAATCTATGGTAAAATCAAGGTTGGCGATGGGAAGTGAAAGCAAAAACCTCTACTTCTTAGTTCAAAAGAGTGGGAACGGAATGAAAAGTGCCTCTTATATGACTCTTTATATATAGGAAGAACAAGGCCAAGTTTCTCATTCGACAGTCGGCATTTATTGGTGAAAGTTAGAGCAGACATATGCATTGGAGTATTGATAATATACTGAAAAATAGGCTAGTGATTTCTCCATACGTTAGGCATTGGATATACTAAGAAAAAAAATATAAAAATAACTCCACTTCAAAATATTTAGAAAATTGTAATGGATTGACTAAAATTATTTTTGATTGGAAATAATGAGAAAGATTTGAAAGTAATATTCTTCGAACTCCCGTTACACACAGTTTACTCCTGAATAGTGTATAAAATAATCTGAGACAATTCCTAATAAAAATTCATTTTTCATGGATCATTGACATGAAATAGCCATCTACACTTACGTTTAATATATTGCAAAAAAAACACTTACTTTTCATGGTTCAGAAATGCTTAGCACTCAAAATGGTAAATATAGAAATACAGCAATTCCTATAGATGAATATAAAGTTGAACTTATATTATAATGAACAGGAGAAATTGTAGTAAAGGTAGAGAGCAAATTCACACTACTCTCTTATTTATTTTGTGAGTAATCTCTTGGTATTTTAATTTTCACTAGTCGTGTGTATTATTCCTATTCTTTAAGTCAATTTTTTCAATTCAATTAGAGTATATAATTTATATGGAATTTCAGTATATTTTAAATTTTTGGTACACTTATTAAGGGGTTTTAATGTTGTGTCACAAAGATTTTATCTATCTGATTTGAAAAGTAATATTTCATTACTGATCAAAAATATATGAAGCCTTTTATTAAAGAAAAGAAAACTACGGGTTAATTTGTTTTAATTCGTATTACTATCATTATTATTATTTTTTATCAAAGTTAAAATATAAAAAAATACGAATTGTATAGAATTAAACAACTAGTTTAATATGAACGTGCATTTGACAAATATGTCCCAAATAACAATTGTAAAACACAAACATACAAATAGGATATGATAAAATGTTTTTATAAACTACATACTATGAACGTTAATGGACGAAACGAGGGTTAATACATGAAGTTCAAATACAATTATATCTAGTTATATTTTTATTAATAATTCGTTAAGAATGAAATTTTTGGTTCACTACTTAGTTCGTAACACCTTAGACAAATAAAACAAGGCCTTTTACTATGTATTCACCTCCATTAACTAAACTTAACTGATATTTGAGGTTTGAATAGTTTGAAATAGACACACTATATAGTCCTCAGCATACTGTGCACCTATTCAATGTCCCGTTATACTACAAATGCAAAGACCGAAAAAATACCTGGAACCCAATCCGTAACTAGTGTATATGTATTACTCATGTAATTTCAAAAACTTGAGATAAAATGAAGAAAAACCAGCAAACGTAAATTTTCCTTATAGATAGGTAGAAAAGTCGATGGAACTTGTTAAAAATTATAATATATGTTTTTCAGCGGCCTAGTTTGATTCAGCAATGATTACACAGAAATTTCATCCCCCATGCCAAATATCGGATATTTTCTTAAATGTATTAATGTGTGACGATTATTTAAAGTAGTAGGCTTTGAACCATATATTGAAACTACACAGCTCTGATATAACACCAATGAAAGAGAAACATTAACTGGATTTATCACTCTGATGTTACACATCATTTGAGTGCAATCGTCCTTTTAGCGTTGCAGCGGGTACGTTCTGGTAGATGTAATAACTTCAAGAAATTTTAAAGGAAATAATCCGGGGTTTTTCGTGAGACTGATGGTTCGCCAGGACGGGGGCAAGGATCGTATTGAAGGCTAAAAGCAATAGTTAGTAACGACGATATTAAAAATAGAATAAATATGGCTCGATCACTAAGTCAAGAGGAATAAAACTCACAAAACATTGTTCAGGTCTTCATCAACTCCCATAATGGCTGCTTGATTACCACATCGGTAACAATAATTGGGAGCTGAAAAAATTGTAACCACTTGCTGCTCGTGAGACCAACTATATCCTTCCATAACTAACTGGTGGGCACGAGAAATGAGCGAAAGATTGTTGGTGTGATTGAATTGTTCCGAAATATCTTGTCCAAAAGTGAAGCCCGCACCTCTAGGGGACACTCCCCAAGAACCGCGGTCGTCAGGATCAGACCACAATAAATCGCACATAGGTCCATCATGAGGAACTTCTTGAAATCTGTTGAGGTCTCTAATGTTATCAATAGTCTCAATATTGGGTGATAATCCTCCGTGTAAGCAGAAAATTCGATTTTCCACTAATGCTGTAATTGGAAAGAAGTCGAACAAGTCGGTAAACATTTTCCAAACATTCGCGTTACCATATTTTCGCAAGCATTCGTCGTAAAATCCATATACCTGGGTGATTTGTCGAGATTCATGATTACCTCTCAAAATTGTTAATCGGTTAGGATATCGCACTTTCATAGCTACCAAATAAGAAACCGTTTCAACAGAATAGTAACCTCTGTCGACGTAGTCACCCATAAATAAATAATTAGTATCGGGGCAAGGCCCACCAATTTTAAAGAGTTCCATCAAGTCATGAAATTGGCCATGAACATCGCCGCATATCGTTACTGGTGCGTTAACTGGTTGAACGTTTTCCTCAAATTGAAGAAGATCTTTAGCCTATAGACATGTAAGAAAATGTATCCTTATTCTAATAAATCCTGCCTTACCATGTTGCATAATGTTTCAATGTTATCTTCAGATAAAGGGCGGCATTGACTTAGAGTTTCAATCCAAGCATCTAGCTGGCTCAAGGACTGTGAAGTCAGTTCGCCTGGCATATTGCGGGTCATAGCAGAAACACCATACTGATGGGATAGTAGCTGGTCTTCAAGGTGTAAGGAACCCTCGTCTACTACATCCTCCATTTGAACATCATGATCGAGTTCCATTGTTGTGTTCTTATATTAAAGAGTTAGGTTAATGAAGAATTCGTAAATATGGAAGCGCCAAGAGGAAGAGAAAAAATATAGGGATGTAAGAAGTATTAATGATAAGGTAAAGAGAGGATTATGAAAATGAAAATTACGGAGATGAACAAAAATTTGATGTATGAGATAGTGAGGGAAGAAAAAAAAATAGAATAATAAAGCTGGAACAAAATAAGTATTAAAAGGAGATGATCTCGCGACAAGTGGATATTTTTCACCTTACTGGTCTTTGAGGGAGTGAAATCAATCATGGTGGTGTGGTTCAGGGTAAGGCCAGATTGCAGAATTCAGGTAGGGTAATATGTCTCACGACTTTTGGGTCTGAATACTCTGATCATTTTTAGAGAGAGATTTAGTGTGTAAACTTAGCTTACAAAATTTATTAAGCAAACTCGTAGGTTATTGTTTGGATGCTGTACGTCATTTGTAATATTTCATGTTAGTATTATAAGTTGATTATTATCATTGAATCATTTTGAATCAAGGTCTTGAAAAGAAACGAAAACGGTTGAAGTTATTTATTTAGGTAGTGTTCTGTTCCTTCACCAACATTTTCTTCACTAGATATCTTTTTGACAATCCTAAACTTACAGGAAATCATTGCAATTGTGGTGGATCAAATTTTTCAGTAAAATCTAAGTGCATCTTCGGAAATTGGTGGTAAACATAGTGCTAAGATTTATATAACTAATGAATTTTCATTATACTTGAATTGTCAAGGAGACAGGTAGTAGGGGAAGCTGTGTAATTGCAAATTTTGGATGTGTCTTTGTACTTCAGATTCTTAATCTCGAGTACAGATTCGTTAAATCACTCCAACTTCCTACTTTTAATAACAAATGAGATGAAGTTTCTCTGAAATATTCATTCCATATAGCAAACGTTACTGAGAGTGTAAATTTTTTGGAGCCAACCCTATGGTTGAATAAACCAATAAGTTGGTACACTTGAAAAGACTAATATGTAAGAGAATAATGAAATTCTGCATCATCCAGACTTGTTTACTCTTGTCATGAGAACAGTTCAATGATTCTTGGCTTTTGAGGAATACTGAGAGTTGAAAAGGTTGCAATGGAAGAAAGCACTTTGGTTGTATTTTTAAGGACAGAAAATGATAAGCGCATAATTCATCCTAGCTCGTAAGTCCGCAAAGATTCTTGGAAGGACGATATTTTCCAGCCTGTTGATTGGGAGCACAATTTCAGATGATGAGCAGCTCTGTCAATTAACTTTATATTTAGTTCAAATTTGGCGAAAAGAAATCATTTTAATTTCTCATTGTTGGAAGCACAAGTTTCCTGGTCTTGTCGAGACACGTTTGGAAATTTTCCGAAAGTAATTGAAGCTTCTTTTTCCCATTTTCAATGCATAGATCAGCATGTTCCAAAGTTAAATTATGATTATTGCCTAAATCATTCGGACTAAGAAGTCTGCACAACATGTCGATTGAAATATTGCTGGATGATAGGTCTGTGTCAAAAGAAAGTGCTTTCTCAGGATGAGAAAGTTCCATGACTTGTAAAAATTTAGGCTGATCTCTAAAAACTGGTGAGATCAAATGTGTTTCAGACAAGTGACTATCTAAAATATGGTCGATTAGGTCTGCTTTTTTGATAATTTCAACGAGGGAAGTTTTAGCAGGAGTTTTGATCAAAATTGGCTTTTCAATATGTGAGTTCTTAGAAGCTGAAATCGTCTTCCCATCCTTAAGTTGATTTTCAAAAGCCTCATCAGATATGCTTTTTGCTGGTTCATCGGCCTGATATGGCACCTTAAGAACCTCTTCTTTTTTATTTTCTTCACAAAATTTGTTAGGGGGTTTGTTAGAGCTGGTAGACTGAGGTAGGCAATCGGGAGCTTTTTCATCTTCGATTAAATTAACTTTTGGGGGTTCGTCAGATATGTCCAATTTTGAAGATTCTTTGAGAATCACTTTCTCCGGAACTTGCGAATTTGGTTCTTCTTCTCCTTGAGTATGTTCCCTCTCCCTTCTGCTAATAAATTGGCTCTCTTGTCGGACTCGAATACTTTCCTGCAAAAGTTGCTGCTGCTCTAACTTTTTCCGCTGCCTACGAGTGAGCGGTTTAGCATTAGTGGATACGTCATTTATCTTGCATGATCGTTTGTCCTTTGCATTTTCTAACTTCGTTGGACCAGTCGTATTTTGATATCCATTTCCTTTGGATCCAACGAATTTGGCATCGTCAATACGGGTAGGTTCGTACGATTGAGCTGGACTTAAAACTTTTACTTCTTCATTGCAAGATGATTCAGCAGAACTAATCAAGTTTGTCAGATTACCCTTCATATTCAACTCGTGGGATTTAACCTCTTTCGATAGACCAGGAGGGGAACTGGTTCCACCTTCAGTATTTGGTGGTTCTACTTCATTTAAAAGCTTTGAAATTAAACTTTCAACATCAAGTAAGTCGGTCACTACAAAAATAAAATTGAAGTTAGTTGAGTAAGCTACAGTAATTTAATAATGTCGTAGAACCAACTGCCATAATATGAGATGGGTGATATGGCATTCCAGGTTTCTTTAATAGCAAACACTTATCATTGAATTGATATAAAAGTAAAAAATAAAAACAAATGGAAAATATCAGTGATACACACCTAATGGTTGAGATTCAGAAACTGCTTCAGAAGTATCATACAAAGAAATAGGTTCATCTGTTGACAAGTTAGTCAATTGATATATGTACCTATTTATTGCGCCTCACCTGAGGAATCTCTCTTCATAAGATGAGCTAAAAGTTCTTGAGAGTTCTGAGATTGAGTGGAATTGCCATTACCAATACCAAACAGGCCAGGAGGTGGGGGCGGAGGTGGTGTAGAAGTTTTAATGTTATCAAATCTTGGCATAGCTTGAGCATTCAATACAATAGGCGCCTGTTGAGTGGGAGTGCTTTCGAAATCATTTGAAGAAAACCCTCTAAAAGACTCAGGCTTACTATTGTTGGTTGACAAACTTATGGAAGTGAAAACATAGGGGGGAAGTTCGCTATCCCAAGTAATAGTGTTAGTACATTTATTTGAAAATGCAAATAGAGGGAGTGAATTTGAAAGATGCTGAGAAGTGAGAATGTCTTGAGAAAATTTGTAGTCAAATTTAGTAGCTGATAGCATTTCCAAGCTTTCCTCCATAAATCTTAAAGCTGAGTTCAATATTGGAGGCTCCCTTTGTGGTACAATTGGGACCTCTTGCTTTGGTGGCACTACAACAGGAGGAACAACAACTGGCTTAGCCACTGGCAAAGGGGGGAAGGAAGGTTGCTGAATTTTAATATTGGCAACACTGGGGGAAGCCTTCGTTGCCCAAGACACTGATGCTGGAAGTGCCGATGACGCTTGGTCAATATGGTGATTGTCAGATGCAGTATTACTAGAACTGGAGCTCTGGTAATGCTCCTGATCCGCATTATGATAGGCCTTAGTTGATTTTGACGAACGGATGCCTTGCCTGGCAGCATGTTGTATGGTTGAAAGATCTTGACGTGTATAGGAGTCAGCTTCCTCTCCAGGTTCATGTAAAAACATACAATTTGGGTTAGGACAAGCCTGACCGCGCAAATAAGAGGAGCAGTATTTAGTTGTTCCATATGCAGCTCGCAAATATTTGCCATCATTGATAGATCCATCAACTGCAGCAATACATCGAGCAGCATCCTCTTTGCGAGAAAAAGTAACGTAAACACCAAGACCAGGGTTTCCATTCGAATTATTGCGACGGTTGATCACGATTTTTTGAATTTTACCATACTGGCCAAAAAACTGGTCAGTCCTGAGAGTATGATGAAGCTCCTCTGTTGGTATACTTGGATTCAGTCCAATAACATAAACAAGATTCTTCTGAATCACCCGCATACCGGATAGATGTTTCTTGGATGTCTGTTCCGTTTCTTTCTTTTCTCGCTCTCGCTGCTTTCTTTCTCTTTCACGACGGGCTTGCTTTGCATGGTCTTGTTTCCATTCTTCGGTAGTAATAGCACGATACTCCACTGATTCGTCATCATAAGGACGCCGACAAGCAGGACATTTGCCGTTGAGCTGAGGGTTCTGTCTGATGTTATTGTAGCAGAACTGGCAGACTTGATATCCACAAGGACATGGTTTGAAATTTTTATCTGAAATATCCATTTCCTCCACGCAAAGAGGGCAGAGTTCCTCTTCATCGTCAGAAATAAAGGAGTCCTCCGGATCATAATTTGATGAGCCCATGTTAAATCTGTAAAATGCTTTATTTACGGTATGAAAGATAATATATTGGTAAGGTGTAGTGAATGAAAAGTGAGAATTACTTGGTGATAATATTTGGTGGTAAAATTAAAGAAACCTGTGGCAAGGTATGGAAATATTTACGTAATTTGTCTTAAAGACTTGTTTCTTGTTGTCATGTGACCTTTAAAGTTACAGAACTTTATGGAACAAAATAATGTTTATTTCCCTCCCATTACTTGCTCATGTGATTTGCACTATTACATGTATTGTATTGTTCCTGAGATTGGTCTACTATACTTCGGAACTCAACATCTCACCATTATGCAAAACTAATAATGTTGATTCCAAGACAGACAACAAGCACCATAATTCCCCAGAAAAAGAGGCAAATAGAAGCTAATCGGAGGAAATTGTCTCGTGGTCCAAATTTAGCTCCTGATTCTTCACCAATGCTTTTTGCGCCATAAAAGTTTTCATGGAAAGAGGGATTGATAACTTCAACTTTTTGTAAGGTAAGAAGTTTGTAACTGAAGAGCCCAGGTAATATAAAAGAAATCGAAGTTGATCCTGTGGATCCCACAAATGCAAGCATCACCTCAAGGGATTTCACTTTTAGTGCTGTTAAAAGACTCAGTGCAATGATTATCGAAGTAGTTAGAATATGATGCGAATCATTATGGTGAGTAACAATAGAAGTGGTCTCTCCGTCAGAGAAATTTCCTGTCTCGTCTTCCTCCAGTACAGTATAATTGGCAAGGTCAGGACTTCGGCTCTTCATCCAACCGATAATATTTCTCACAGAAGCGCGGCATGGGTGGCATTGTAAAGGATATGAAAATAGCACCAAAATTACGATGGCGATTTGACCCACCACTATTGAGATAGAATATGGATCTAACTGGCAGTTAGACTATATGAAAGCTAAGAAGGAGAATGAAGAAAGTTACTCACACATGGCAATAATATTGCCTCCTACTTTGTCACCAAAAGTGAGGTATCCAGCTAATCCAACCGCAATGTATATTATAGCAGCAGGTGCAATTGAAAGAAAGACAATTTTGCGGATATTGCTCTCTCTCCTTACAGGAAGTTCATTCAGAGCAGAAAACATCTAATACCAGATTTGTTAGTAAGAAGATAGGTCAATCTAGCTATCATGGAATTAACATACATTTTGATGGCAGGTAAAAGCAAAAATGATAACAGGAAGTGCCTTCAAAACGGAGGAAACACTCAGGGGAGATACCAAATTGATGTTGCCTCGTGTTTGCGAGTGGTCAGAAAGAAAAAATTGAAATATGACAATGAACACTAAATATCCCACAGCCAGTAAAGCCACTACTGATGTGTACTTCAAAGAGTCCAAGTTCTTTGCATATGAGAGAGGCCCTGCAATTAGCCTGTATCAGTTAGCATTTCAACTTATCTTAACAACAAATCACAAAGTATCAACGTACATCGGGACGAAAACCCAAAATGTTCTTGTAGTCGAAACACCCTCAGGTACTCCGAGAGATGTAAGAATTTGTGGCATGAGATCAGCCATAATAATCAAATAAGAGACGCCAACACCAAAACATTTGATGGCTATGGCTAAATCGAACACCACAGAAAGGCTGGGGTAAGTTATCTGTGATAGCTGGAAAAATGAAGCATGGCCATCTTTTACGAACAAAGAGCATAAGCCTTGTAAATAAAGCCCAAATCCAGCTGTCAAGGCTGAGAATGTTATAGCTATCACACCAAGTAGAATGCCATTTTGATTCATTGCAAAGGGCATGGCAAGAATGCCGGCACCTAAAAATCTCGTTAGCACAAAAGTACTAATGTCATTGATAGAGTTTCTTAAGCTCAATAAGAAACAATAAACTTACCCACAATAGTGTTTAGTAAATTAATAATTACAGCCCCATCTGAAGATTTTCCTTTACCAACGATTTCAGTCGAGGATTCCCCCGACCCTATGCTTTCATATACCATCCTAGAAAATTTATACAGTAAAATGAAGAAGTCAGGGAAAAATAAGTACTAAAACAAGTTAGTGTCCAAGTCGTTATATTTATATTTCCTTGCCTTTGGAGAGAAGAGAAAGCAAGAAGTGAAAACAGGATGGAGGCAGTTTATTGATAAGGATATTAAAATCACGTGGATGAGGAAAACTATGAAGTTGTGGTTAAATATGAAAATAGTCCAATTTTAATGCTCATTTGCGTGATGGAACTTAGCAACGACGTTATCAATTAGCAATGCGGAGGAAGAGGTATCGAAATACAATCCACTCTATAAGATATTGTACAGCTGAGGTATAAATATGGTTTGAATACGTAAGAGCCGATAAATGAAGTTTCTACGGAAAGTTCGTAATGTGGATGGTAAAAGCTTCCATAACTTACATAGACTACTCCTTACCCTTCTGAGGAGAAGAGTTTTATGAATTTTGCAGAACTGCTTCTATTACAGACTATAAATAATAAAATCTGGTGGTTGAATGGTACATGAAATGAAATGAAATGAAATGTCCAAGAACCTATTCATGAGCGAAATTTTTTTTTTTTTCATAGCAAAACAATACATCAATGGTCTATTTTAACATGGGAGAAATTAGGCTTTGATGGCGTACTTTCTTTGAGGGAAAGCTTTCTCGCTCTTCTTCTGTTTAAGAGTCTTGGCTTGGGCCTCTGATGAAGAAAGTCTTCGTCGGATGGCTCTAGTCTGCTTGGCACGGAGATCTTTGGGGATATACTTCTTGGTCTTGTAGAACTCACGAAGTTGCTCTCTCTGAGTGAGGTTGATGACAGTCAAAATTCTGGCAATGGACTTTCTAACCTCAGAGATCTTAGTTGACTTAACATTGTTGTTGGAAGTCTGTTGGACACGGAGTTTGGAGAGCTCCTCCTTGAGACCAGCGAGTTGTTCCTCAAGTTGAGTCTTGGTCTTGTTGCGAAGTTCAGAAGCTTTAACACCAACCTATAAATTATGGTTAGAATCATTAGAATATATCTAGTATTTGGCATCACCGCTACCATTTCTATCCAAACAAGAACTTCAGCAATGATTTAATAATTCATACCATTTTATATGTATGTATTTCACCCAAGAAGTTTGTCGATAGGGAAAGCGTCGTTACTTGGTGCCTATGAGGATGGAAAATTTGATTTCTTTTGACAATTAACAGGCAGGAGCAAAACTTCATACAGGTTAAAAAATTTACAGTCCCAAATTATCCACATTCTCAAGTATACCATAAGAAATTTAGCAAACAAAGTCACAAATTTCCAATTTTGTACATTATATTTATTTAATTTTCCATTCAAAAGGACATATCCCAGATTTGGGTCTTGCGGCTGAGCTGAAAGAGATGCCTGGATTGTTCAGTTCAACTATATTTAATATTATTTGTCAAATTTCATCTTCAATGATTAAAGATCAAGAGAAAATTGAAGACGTAAAATAAGACTTATGTATTTTGGAACCTTTGAAAAGCGCAATGGGTTATTTAAATATAAGCCTTTCTTTCATATTTTTCACTCGAAGAATGTAATTGGTGATTCTCCAAAGCATTGCAAGTGAGTCAAGAGATGAAGGAAGATAAAAAGTCACAAGTGGAAGGAAAGATTGTTTGTATTCCTGGGGAAGATATATACATAATGTGAATTGGTGTATGTTTTATGTTACCGAGCCTTCTAGCTAATTTTTTGCGTTTCTACTTGAAAATTAGGATCTTATATTTACCTACCTTTAACTTAGAACTTTGAGTAAATTAGAAATAAAATTGAACCAAGCAGTGCTAACTAGATGTGTCATCAAAACGGGCTCTATTTATCTGAGTCTAAACGGAAAACTGTTTGATGCAGTTGAAGTTGCGTGCCGAATGTTGAATTGACTAAAATGCGGTAGATAGGATTGATAAGACATACCATATACAACGTGTAAAAACATGAAAGATAGTAGGATTGACATAAAAATAACTTTAGGAAAACCATGAAAAATTCTAATTTAGTACTGTTGTTCATATGATATATGTACTTGATTTTTCTTCTAGGCAACAATTATTATCTAAATCTGTTTCTTGATCTAGCACTTTTAGGTTTGACAGTTCTAGAGTATACGTACCTGACAACATTGTGATTTTTTGCAGGTCTTTCTAAACCAATTCTTGCCCGGAAATATAATGAATCGTTAAACAAGTAAATTTTCATATCCTAGGTAAGATAATAAGTTTTCAAGAAATTGAAAAAATGAATTTCAGTTAACTACACGCAAGTTACACTCGATGGTCTGTTATCTTATCAGATGTAGTTTATCTTCTAAATACAAGAAAATGATTTTTTTGTTTTAATACTCTTATATTAGTCAAACATTTAATCCATGGAGCCATTGACTCCAATACTCGAATGAATTACCTCCCAGAGACTAGAAATATTCATGTACACAATTCCATGTTCACATGATATAATAAAGTATGGTGAGATAATTTGCCCCAGACAATCTTCAAGAATCCCAATTAACAATAGTGTCAAAACCGCCACCTATTTCTTTAATAATTCCCAGACTTGTGACTCACAAGCTGTCAGACTGGGGTTTATACCAGCTAAAAGTCATTCACAATAAAAATAAACTCCATATATAGCTATCTGATTGTGTTGAAGTATTACTGTTTGATATAAATTATACGTGTACCTTAAGTCAAACTAACGGATTTCAATATTCCCACACCGATCAGAAAACTTCTGACCTTAGTGTGGTTTACTCTTCTGTTTATTATTCCCCTAGAAGTTATTCGCTCTTTACCACCATATCCTCTAATATCTCTAGCATATTTCTTACCTTAATACTCACATTTTGCCACATATACCTTTCTCAAATGGCTCACATAATGAGAAAGATAGAGAGAGACAGGCAGAAAACCAACTCTGACCACCGTCAGCTTGTTATACGGATTATATAAGCAAACGTTATCGGACACGTAATAGTTTTAGTTTTGGTAAACAGTACTTAAACACTAATATTAATATGAATATTGAATAATTATATTTTTTCCCTTCTCTCTTTTTAAGACATTCCATTTCCAAATTTCTTTCATACCTTTTCAGTTCACATCAACATACTTTGTGTCGTTTTAATACACTTTAGTACTCAACTATAAATTTTTAAAGTAAGTGATGATTGAATTTCCTACTTATCTTGTGCCTTGTTGATATTCATTGAACCAATCCTTGGAGATTATTTGTTGAATAATCAGCCAGTGCAAAACTCGATTCACTGAAAGTTCTTAGCAATTAAGCATTTTTCACGACTTCACATCTTATAAATATAGCTTTTTTCCTTCTCTGGATCACTGTACAAGTTAATTTCTATCTCGTTTTGTTATTTTACACTTCACCTCTATCTCACTAATTCGAAATTTGATATTGGTAACTACCTCCTATCTTCTGAACTTGTCCAGTTAATATTGGTCTAAATCATCCCCCTTTGACTCGTTGATTCTTATTTCATTAAATATAACCTTTCAAAATCATTTTACTAACTAACCATTGTTCTTACTAAAGATGGGCTTATCAATTTCAAAACTCCTCCAAGGACTCTTTGGCCGCAAAGAAATGCGCATTTTGATGGTTGGTCTTGATGCTGCCGGTAAAACTACAATTTTGTATAAACTCAAGCTTGGTGAAATTGTCACTACTATTCCCACAATTGGTTTCAATGTTGAGACTGTCGAATACAAGAATATCTCATTTACTGTATGGGATGTGGGTGGACAAGACAAGATTCGTCCTCTTTGGAGACATTACTTCCAAAATACTCAAGGTGTTATTTTTGTTGTAGATAGCAACGATCGTGACCGTATCAATGAAGCTTCAGTTGAGTTGCAGCGCATTGTAAACGAAGATGAGCTTCACGACGCTCTAATTCTCGTTTTTGCAAACAAGCAGGATTTGCCAAATGCAATGAATGCTGCCGAGATCACTGAAAAACTTGGCCTGCATTCATTGAGACAAAGATCATGGTATATTCAGGCCACTTGTGCCACCTCTGGTGAAGGTCTCTACGAGGGTCTTGAATGGCTGAGCACCAATCTCAAGAAACGAACCTAATTGTTTATGCTTTAACAATATAATTCTTTTTCTTGTTCCCATTAATCGTGTAATGGCTCAATAATATGCCTTTTTCTTCATTATTTTACTTTTATTTCTTTTAACTTTAATATTTGTTGCCATTAGAACTTGTTATTACTATATACTTTACAAGATTGCTCAGAGAGTTGCCATTTAGAATTTTACCGAGTGATTTTAACTACACAGAGTTGGCCGCCTCTGATTTTCTTCCATGTGAAGCTCCTGGCGGTTTCTTGATCTCACAAACTCCTACCTTTGAGGATTGAAACCCTCAGGTACGTAGAGAACGCTCTTTTATCACGGTAATATTTGATCCTTACAATTATAGTCAACCTTTAAGTCAGTGTAATTGGCAAAACTACTTCCATTCTTCAAATGATAATTTTTTCCTGTTAAGCTGATAAAAACACGTTGTTGTGTATGGGTCACAAACACTCTTACTGGTGGCATACTCTTTTCTATACTCAAGATTTTGCTAACAAAACGTTATCCTAATGCTCACAGAATGAAAGAGAGTAATTGAACTGAATATTTTTACTGAAACTTGCAAACTCCAGCATTGTATGTTGAAGATGTTTTATCTCTACGCTCTTCGACCGTCATCACTGATCACTAAGATACAATTATATTCAAGTCACTTTATAACTACTTTATATCTGGACCTCAGAAATTTAATTTTCTGTATTACGTACCAATAGGTACATGGGCGTGTGTTAAAGTGGCCATGATATCTTAAGACCAGTGTTATACAATGTCATTAAAACTATCAATCAGGGAGGAGGTCGCTAGAGTAACACTCAACCCTATGGAATTAAAAAGATATAATTAAAATGGTTGGGTTTATTCGAGACTACCTCCATGTAACCATTTTAGGAAATCTATCATATACTTATATTTGCTTGAGAATTTTTTCCCGATATTAAATATTGATAATTCACATAATTTGACAAATTATATTGGGTTGTAACTTTTGATCCGATTTTTCGAAAATTACATCCTGACATGCTAAGCTCCAAACTCAATTAAGTTATTTCCAAAAGTCGACATGTATGGTTCTAAAGGATTATCAGTGTCATATTTATTAGATAGCAGAAAATGCATTTTAATTTCCACACATCTAAGGCCAGAATTCATTACGCCATTGCCTGACGGCCAAAAGACGTTGAGCTTGTTTTTTTGCATAGAAACCGAAACTTCGTAATTATGGATTTAAAGTAGTATTATATTCATCACTGATATTTTGAAGCTTTTGAGTCTAGAACACTCAATTTTTTTATCACTTTGGCGTGGTTCACTTTGGAATTTTTGTGCGTGAAACCTAACATTGCAATTTGCATGGAGTCCTCGGAACTGGAAATAACATTGACAGCAAATAGCATTATGAATCATTCTATCCTTGTGACTTCACAAGAAAATCCATTTGAATCGCAGTATCACCTCAAGAGAATTTGCTATCAAGATTTACTTGAACTTCATTTTGATTGGGGAGAGAAAAAATTAATGGCTAGCAGAAATTCTTCCCGATCAAGAGTTTCACTGCGTATTGAATCTAAGATCGGTTTGCTTTATAAAGATGCTGGTAAAGTATTGCTTTTTGTAATCATGAAAGCGAAGTATTTGTCGATTCTCCTTCTCCTGATTTTCTCTTTCTTTACTTCTAGCTAAGTCCACCCCGAATGTTAGATTTACATATATTCAAAATGTAATGCTAAATCAATTCAGTTACATACTCTAACTATACTCATTTTTTTCAAGTATGCCACATAGGAATTATCTGAATTGTGTTCTCTTTGTACTACTCCTAGAGATAAATGTACAGTACTTTTTGTTAAAAACAATACCAGAGTGTTCAATTAGAAGATAATGTGGATATTCAAACTCTATAGATTTTTTCAGTAATGGTGAGTTTTGTTTAGTTTGCAAACTTCTGTTGTGCCATAATATTATATATTGTTTCGAGGAAGCTCGAAAATCTGTCAGAGATGGTGCGAACAAGACCGATTTCTAAGCGTATTTTTGATTACATATACGGTGTTAATTCCTCTAAGATTGAATTAATATATCCTGGGTTAGTCAGAGTTAAATACTGAAATTGACCAGCTTGTTTCTAGCATTGACAGATAATTTAGTGGAGACAGGCATGTTGGTGCTCTCTTATAAAAGGTTGAAGATATTCATATCATAATTCAGTTTTCAATATAGAAAAGAACGTGATAATATAATAGAGGGATGTACAAAAAAACAGGAATGCAAAAGAAATCATCAACTTCTAATGCATATATTCTTATATTCAACAATAAAACTCAGGGTCTTGCAGATTTGAATATTACAATAATGATGAAGTAACTTATATAGTGATGATTCGCAATGCACAGTATTTTACTAGGTAAGAAAACAAGAATGACTTAAGTCAATTAAAGAAGGAACTTAAGTTGAGTAAATTTCAAGATTTCAGCTAATTTTGACAATTAAAGACTTCAATATGGCTAAAAACGATAGCACCCCTAAATCCGGGCTCATTATGGCTGTAATATGGCCCTTCTAGATATTAGGATTTTATTCTCCTAAATAATATGATCTCAACTGTCATTCAATATCCAAGACTAGGTTTACAGTGAAGATTACGTAGAGACAAAAACTAAGATTTTAAATCTGTTTAGATATTACTATAATTCAAGGTCAGACTTGGTCTCAAAGCTTGATCAATATATCTTTGTCATCTCTATGGTATGTGCATTTCAATATCATCATACGAATATTGCAATATTAGAGAAACCAAAATGGAGTCTTATGTGTTAAGAATTCAAAGGAGGATAGATAAAGGTATCAAATACTTCCCCAAGAGCAGTCCTCAGTAAATGGTTTTGCTAAGTGTTGCATGTTCAACATTCATTGAAAGGCGTAATAGGAAATCTTACTATACTTCGAGTTTGCTATATTACACCACATAGTCTCATTTCTACGTTTCATCTGGAATGAAAGTTTTATTCCACTACCATTGCACGAAAAAGTGAGATGCTTAGACAATAAAATAGAAAAGAATTGTTTCAGAAATTGTGATACTTTAACACCCTGAGTTGTATTTCCTTTAGTTGATATTCTAGTAATCGAGCTATTAAGGGTCTCAAAGAAGCCTGGCAAATAATTGGAAGTTGTAGAAGTATCTTAAGTTCATGATGTTGAAAGACCTATAAGAAGTTCAAATTATCAGGATATAATTTCAAGTCTTGTAGGCTATTATTTGTACCCTTGCTGGTTATAGTATATTAACAGACTAAGAGATATATCTCAAAAAAATATTGTGGAGCATTTATAGTCAACATAACTTAGTTGATATGAATATTGCATATCCATAGTAAACGTAATAAACGTGGGGGGAGGAGTTCTCTGCCACATCCAAATTTAACGGTAATTAGTCAAACAAACAGTCCTGTTCAGTATGATGATATAAAAGGAATATTTCATTCGTAAATGGTACAAAGCGAGCTACTTTGGATTATTGTACAAATATAGACACATTAAAATGTAACGATGGATGGCTATTGGGCTAAATTCTGGACGAAATTTACGCTTCTGGAATGTTTTGATAAAATATATAACAAAGAAAACATCGCAGCGACTTCGAGGTAGCAATTTTCCAAGATCAAGTACATGAAATTTTGAGTCTTAGCCGCGAGACTGTGTATGACCAGTACTGGTAACCCGGGCTATATCTATAGCTGCAACGGTTAATTGCGACAGATTAACTCGGTTGAGCCTCTATGTAACCATTCGTTTCAATTTGTTTCTAGAGTATTACTGTCCTATCCTGGGCCCTAATTTACTTTTATTAAGCAATACATAACTTGGATAAAAAAATTAATTATATCAAGTGAATTTAGGGTCTCAATGTTGTTACGCAACAGTCTGGCAGAGCAGGTTGGCTGGGTGGTTGGTTGGGTTAATGTAAGCCATCATCAGGTTACCAAGAAATCGTGCATTTTCATGTCTTTCCCTTAAGCCTTCAGATGCCATCTTTCAATAATTCCAACGTCATAATACGTGGAAGATACGCGAAAATTATTAGGATTATCAGGATTATCAAGGCTGAATACTACTCTATAGTTAGGCTGTTGACTGTAAACAGTCACCCCCTTTATACACAGAATCAGATATTCGTGTTTACAGTCCAAATAGAAGACTGGAAATATTGTCCTTCGTATTTTTACCAAATATTATTTTGCTCTCTTTAATTGCCTAATTATGGAAGGACTCTAAGAAGGAACGTTTAGTATGCCATCTATCTGGACTCATATCATACTCTAACAGCAGATGACAGAAATTTCAAACAAAATAGGGGTATTGCATACTAATTCCACTCCTATAGCATCTTTCCACATGTTTGTTTTTCCACTGTAGGCTGATTCCATTCCTCTCGTAAAACTAATTAGATCAAGTTTCAATGGCTCGTGAGCTCTGTCTCATTCTCGAAGGATACAGAATGTGCCATTTTCGTGTACATTATCCAGACCATCTGATTACTAAAGAGAACATACCATTTAGGATATGTGTCTTTCGTTGTAAAAATAGAGAATGACATCTTTCAATTATTCTCTATTATACTGGGGATTCCAATAGAATTTTGCTATCATTATTCATGAACTTAGGGTGAGAGATTAACAAGACATATAAATATACCACTCTGAAAAACACATTTTTTATTAACGACTTTCCGGAATTTGTAAAATGCAAAGAGTCCATATTATATAATGACAACTTAACCAATTTCCATAGTTGTAGTCATGAGCAATGCTATCAACAATGTACATATTTTCGAGTGAGGTCATTAACAAATACCACCTTCTTACTACTACCAGCTCAACACACTTCATAGTGCATGATTTCAACTAAGATAGGCCCAACCAACCTTGAAGATTTTTCACGCCATTTTGTACAAATTTGAAAAGCTCAAGTGTGTTTAGAATGTTGCTTTATTAAGATAAACCACGACGTTGAACAAAAGGCAACGACACGAAGTAGATTGAATAGGCGAATTTTTAAAATTTTGCAATGTATAGAATACACAATTTATTGTGTATGTGATCTACTCAGCTAACGTAGTGCTCTGTTTCTGTCCATTCTCAGCCTTTCAAATTATTTTTGTCCATACCCGGCTAATATCTCCTCTAAATGCAATCCTCCACCTGATTTCCACAGGTTTAGCCACTATGGAAGAAGACGAAGTCTCTTTGAAATGAAATACATTGTGTTCAAGTTTGTAACTTTATTTACTAGGTTCCATTATATACTATAAGCGACAGTTACTTATATTCCCCTTAGTTGATTGCCATATTTTAATGCCAAAACTTTGAACGGAACATGGAGGAACTATGAAAAATTATGCCGAACTATGAGAAAACTTGAGAAACCTTGAAGAATCATCGGGAACCTTGAGAGGAGCCTTGAAAAACTTTGAGATAAACTTTGAGAAACTTTGAGAGACTTGGAGAAACTTTGAAAAACCTTGAAGAAAAAAAAGTTGGAAAACCTTGAAAATTTTTGAGATTGTTTAAATAGAGAGGTGGTTAATTTAAGTAATAATAAGAATTAATTTCAAATAGACACTTGTATACACTTACACACTTGTATACAGACTTGTACTCTCTTGTATATACTTGACTGATTACAGATTCCACTTCATACCATTCTCCAGTGGACTAGAGTTGACTGATGCTTGCATTTCTTTGATCATGCACTGGGTGACAAGGGGGTGAGTATTCCGGTCATTGAATAGTGTGAATTCTTGATATTGTGGGATAAAGTCTCCAACAAAGTACGAACTACCGGGGTGGTTTCACAAACTCTTTTTTTCTCTATAGTAGGTAAATATGCCGTGTTAGGGATGCTGCGTTTTGGTTTTTTTTTTGTTCAACGCTTGACATGAGATTGCCTGTAGTGATGATGGGGGATTTATTATTTTTATTATTATTTATTTATTTCCTTACTTCATGTCTTTCTTCTCCTTGGTCTCCTTTTCATGTCCTGGTATTTACATTTCTTCGCAGCACATTTGCTTATGCACATATCTTTTGACAGGCTTTTGACTTTGAGGTTCTTTTTTTTTTTTTTTGATTAATTGATTGATTGATTGATTGATTGATTGATGTCACAGTTCAATATCAAGAGTCTCCTTGGATGTTCAAGTGCGTGGGGTAGTAAAAAAATTAATTTATATGGCAGAACAAGTAGAAAATTTTAATATTGAATGAAGCAATATAAACTAAATATTAATTAATTAAATGTTAAACATGTTATTTATATATAAATTTTAAATTTGAAGTCTCTCTTGTTTAATTATTTTTATATCAAAGTTATATACATAATTATATGGTATAATATATGGTATAATATATGGTATTTTATTTGGTATAACATAAACTATCACAGCATAATTAAATAATAAAATTTAAATCTTATAAAAATTTTTTTATATCAAAGGTAAAAGAATAATAACAATAATAAGCAATAAAACGAATATCAATAATTTCAATAATAAAAAAATTAAAACTCTCTTCAAATAATAATCTTAACCAAACTTATCTGCAAAATGGCTGCACAACGACTGTAAATTTGATGAAAATTGGACCCAAGCACATGTCTCTTCTGGGATAGACAATATAAAGATTTATATAAAACGTACATATTCTATCACGGTAGTAGCTCTCCTTAGAGGCATGCTCTATTACTCACTTACAAGGATTCATTCAACTATTCTTATAATAATTTAATTACAAGCACAAAAGAATACCAAATCGGCGGCTCAAAGACAATTAGTGCAAGGAAGTGAAATATATCAGTGCAAGACCAAATTTGGTGTCTAGCGAATCCATAGATGAACAAAACTAGAGTCCAATCCAGTACAACAAAGACCTAAAGGACAGAAAGAGGAAGAAAAAAAAACAATCAAACAGCTAAATAAGCAAATTAGCAATTAAGCAATTAAATTAAGCAAATAGTCAAAATAGCCTAGTATCCAAGTAGCCAAATAGCTAAAGATCTAAATAGCTAAATATCCAAATAAATATCTAAATATCCAAATATCTAAATAACCAAATAGCCAAATCAGCCAAACTCACAATAGAGGCTGCTGCTGCTGCCTCAAGATCAAAGATACCCAATCATGATCGTCAAGATTCAGCGCAAGGGCCCTAGGAACGTGGTATCTTGTGCTGTCGACCTGCTAAACCTGTTATCGTCATAAGGATAATAATAATAATTGTAACTTGAATACAAGCTGCAGAGTAAGGCAAAAATTAATAAAGGAAATAACTTCAAGTAAACGCTTCAATCAAGAAATATTAACAGTAAATGGGGGCGAATGTAAAGTTAATAACAAGCACGGTCGCTTTCAAAACGTGGAATTAAGCGCATGGGCAGCGATTCACAAATCTATAAAAAGAGGGAACGACAGAACAGTTCAAGATCTAGGACCTCAAGAGCGTGGTAGGAGATGTAAAACGGTGATCAAGTAAATTTCGAGATCCTTGTTTGTCATATCTTGCTTTAATGTACTGGACCATTTTATCTGATCAAGTGAAACAATCATCCATTTTATATATTCTTCATGTTCTTTATTTGCGCATAAAGTTGGTAAAAAAAAAATATTATTCAGCCCCAACATGAATGCAAAAAATTCAAGTCAATGTCAAGCACCAAAAAAGAGAAGCTTGCTGTTCTTCTATGGACTCGCTTACATATAGATTTGCATGACCAGAGACACGACCAGAGTCATTCGCTTGTGTGCAGAAACCACCTAACCACACTCCGACGTTCAACAATATCCACAAAGGAGGACCCTTGGGCATTCCACCAAAGTTAGGAGACCTCCAGGCACACGTTGGGTATGAGAGAGATACAGGGTCGCAAACCAAGTAATACAATGAATGTTAGAGGTCACAGACACAAAAACCCCAAATGTCTCCTACTTTTAGTCAGGCAATAGCCTATTCTAATACCAGCGATGTGGAGCTCTGGTACTTAGAACCTTACTTGGTGCTTCAAGTAGTTCACAATCTTGCAGATAAGCGACTTTTGCATTCATTCAAAAGGAGCCCAGTGCTCAATCATTACCATACTCAAGGCTACTGGTTTCAGTTAGTAAATCTTGGACCAATGATCTTAAGCCGCCCAAACATTTCTAGAATTTCCTTCCATGGAATGTCCATCATCGCCTTCAACGCTCAAAATCCAACAAATAGTAGAACATGTCACAAGGTTAGGGTTCACACTCTTTCAGCTCTCTCTGCCTTGACATTTTTTTCTTCTCACCAGTCAGCCCGCCAGGTAGTTGGTTAACGCATACGCTTACACTTACACTATCCAGTCAAGCATAAATCCAAAGTAATACTATACCCTAGCCATGTCCTTGCCGGATGTTCGAGCGCGAGGCAAGGATTTCCTAGACCTTGGCGGACTGCGCAAAAAACGGTACTGGAAATTATTTAGTATGGCCACCCTCTTTGCAACTGGATCATTCGCTAAACTGATCATGAACGTTCCTTTGAAGCACGAGACGCAAAATATGGATATTTTGATGGAAGCTCATAAACGAAGTAAGCTGGAAAATAGAGGCCTTGTCACTGTCATGAACCATTCGTCCCTGCTGGATGATCCGTTCACGTGGGGTATATTACCATTGAAGTTTTTCTTAAGTCCAGCTAATATTCGCTGGAGTTTGGGAGCAGACAATGTGTGCTTTGGAACTGTGTAAGTTAAAGACCAAAAGCAAGCATACCCTAATATGAATATATCAATTTGCTAACCGACCTTACTTTTAGTCCGTTAAAGATATTCTTTTCGCTAGGACAGGTTTTGTCTACTACTCGATTTGGCCGCGGTCCCTTTCAAGGCTCTTTAGACGCTGCGATTTACCTGCTCTCAAATCCAGCTGACGAGTATCAAGTCACTTCGGTTCCAAGGGTGCCTACAGATACCATTGCGCACTCTAACTGGGTACATATATTTCCCGAAGCCTTTGTGCATCAAGCATATCCTCCACATGAAAATTCAATGCGATATTTTCACTGGGGAATTAGCCGGCTGTTGTTAGAATCGTCACGGCCACCCATAGTAGTGCCTATGTTTTCTCATGGCTTTGATAAGGTGATTCCTGAAGACAAAGATGCTGATTACAGCATTTTCAAAAAAGTAGGAACTCAAGTCCAGTTTAGAATCGGAAATCCTGTTGACGAATCCTTAATCAGCGATTATAGAAGTCAATGGCAAGCCTTAGTCCAGAAAGAACACCTTACCAGCAATAGCGTAGGTAACGACTTGACTGAAAATCTTAAAACTGGTAAGGAGGCACAGGACTTGCGAAGTAGGATGGCTTTTGCTATGCGAGATCAAGTTTCGCAGGTTCGCATGAGTATGGGTCTACCTTCACAAGATGACAGGTTTGGATTTCCAGAGTTTTGGAAACCTGATGGAGGTTGTGTGGATGTCCCTGTTATGGGAAATGTAAATAAGCTGCCTCAGCACAAGTAATCAAAAATTTTTGAGAATAATAATAATAAAAATTAATGTGCATGTACCTGTATATACTGTATATATATTATATATGAAAAATAGAATAAAATATAATAATAAAAAACAACAAAGCAAAATAAAATAAAAAGTCATAACTTGGGGGAACTATAAAATATTATTAAAACATAGTTCCAAGTAAATTTTGATTGGATTTGTAAGAGAGAGAGAGAGTATGAGAGAGTATGAGAGAATATGAGAGAGAGCGCGCAGGCGTGGAAGAAAAGATCAAACAGAGAAGGAGAGAATAATAAAAACCAATACTAGGCTTCATGATCTAAGTTTAAATTGACCGCCTTGATGATATCATCAGCAATGTCTTCTTCCATCTTTTTGTGACCACCTATGATTAGCATCTTAGAACCTCCCTTAAGTTCAGCCACAGTAACTTCACTTTCAGCCAGTCCTTCTGCAGGCTGTAGGTACACCAAATAATCTGGTCCAGGAAGTCCTCGCAGCATGGCAGCTCCCGAATACCAGCGTTCGCAATAATTTTTGAACTCCTGTTTTGAATTCTCAGAGGTACCAGGATTATTACTGGTGTCATTACTGCCGGAGTCCATAGGTGTTGTTCTGCCGCCAGCAAGTAAATCTGCCATATGCATCAAATAACCACCCAAAATAACATACTTTTGTGATTTCATTTGGACATCAGATATCGTTTGATGCAAACAGGCAAGTTGCCATATGTTCAAAGCCTTTTCATTTGTCAGCGAGGGAGGCGCTTTCTTTTCATTAAGGACTTCCTTTAACACAATTGAAGAGCTTGAACTACCTATTTTTTGGCACAACATTTCGCTAACCTTTTGAATCATCTCAGGATTTAGACCCTCAATGGCAATGATTTTGCCTCGAATATTAGAATTCTCCTTTACTGCAAGGTCACAAGTAACGGAAAGAATTTCTGCCTTATCACGCACAGATAACGAAGGCTCGGGAGTACTTTGTTCAGAGATTGACAAAAGCTTGCTAGAATTTGAAGAAGCCAAAGCAATCGCGGATTGGTAGCGCTCGCCTCTAGAAAGAAGTGAAGGAGGATGAGTGTTTACAGGTGTATTTCCCAGAGGGTCGTGGTAAGAAGAGGTACGCCGTTTTTTATATTGATTCTCTTCCTCTGTCAAAGAACTAAGTGAGGTATAAAGAAGGGAGCCTTTAAATTTTGTCTGGCTGAATGGATGATGATATGGGTGAGCATTGGAAGGGTGGGTGAAAGTGGAATGCTGGGAAGGCGTGTGAAAAGTAGAAGTTGTGGTATTAATTTTAAGATCTTGTGAATGAAGCTTATTGGTGGTAGCAGTAGCAGGTGTGACGGTATCATCTTTTGGTTTAGACGAGGGATTGAGATTGCTACGAGGCGACGCATGAAACTGTGGCTTTTGGTCTGTATTGCCATCGCGGTAAAAGGTAAACGGGCGTAAAGGAGAGTCAGTAGAGCCTTGGACGGATCTAGGAGAAGACCAAGACGCGTTCCGTAGGTCTGGGGACATTTTAGGCGTTAACGGTTGGCCGTTGGAGCCGACAAGTTCTTCACGGGGAACTATACGTGGAAGTTGAGGGAGACTTGACATTGATGAAATACTCGAAGACCCAGACGAAATGGAGGACATTGAAGAATGAGAGTTGGATGAGCCCAAAGAGCCCATTGAACTTATGGAGCTTATAGAACTCATTGAGCTAACAGAATCAAGTTTACTAGGCGCGGGAGGCTTGTACTGAAAAGACTTACTGATTTCTGGGGCAGATTGGTGCCTGGAAGCCGAATTAAAGTTGAGATGAGAAGAATCATAGGAATGAAACTGGGATGACGTCGGTGCAGAGGACTTGTGGAGAGGGTATTGATGCTGGTATTGAATATCGTACCCCAAAGGTTGAAGAGGAGCGGGTGGATGGTAAGGGCCAGTTGGGAAAGAAGGAGAGTTAAGGATTTGAGGAGGATGAGACGAAGAGGAAGGGGGAGGAGGAGGAGGAGGGTGTTGATAATAATTTGGGAGTTGAGGATGAGCATGTGAAAGTGAGGGAGAAGAGGTAGAAGAAGAAGGTACTGATCCATGTAAACTTTGGGTGGGGGATGGTAGCGGTTGAGACAGTGGGATAAGTTGAGATTGAGACTGAGGCTGCTGCTGAGGATTTTGGTGCTGGATTTGGGAAACTATAGACGACTGATGAGAATTCTGAGTCTTTGGTTGTTGCTGTTGCTGCTGTTGCTGGCTCTTATAAGGAGTAGTATTCACAAATGAGGGACCATTGGATGAACCCGAAGTGATTCCTTTGCAAACAGGACATATCCCAGTGGAGTTGTCTGACGAATTTGAAGATCCACCCTTCTTTGAGCTGCGTCTAGGCTGGTATCGGTAATCTGGAAATCGTTCCAAATGACTTTTTTTCTCGACGTCTCCTTGCTGAATCCAAAAGTCTTTCTCATTTTGTGGGAGCGATCTCCATTGCTCACCAATAATTTTAGATATTTCAGGGTTTGTTTTTCCAGGGTTTTCTGCTACCACGTTTGAATGATGATGCTGTCTGTAGAGGATGAAAGCGTTGCGAGGTCTTGGAACCCGTGCTGTTGCGCTGGGACACAAACATATGTGAGAGCCAGATTGGGACAAGGATAGTGTTGAAGTCCCTGGCATCTGGAGGGCATGCTGAGTAGGCAAGGGAGGAATGTTGAATATCTAGGTGGTGGCGATAGTGATCAAGGGAAGGGGGGTAAATGATGAGTTGAGCTGGATGTCGGAAGATTATAAGGCTTTACCGAGGAGGTTTGGAATAATATTGCTATGGAGGCGAGTGGGTTATATATAAAAATAAATACTTGCACTTTTAAAATTCCAAGGATGTTATAATGACGATGATTAAAAGAAGGTTTGAGGGATGGAGGAGAGAAAGAGAGGAAGAGAGAAAGAAAGAAAGAAAGAGAGGGTCAAAGAGAGAGAGAGAGAGAGAGAGAGAGAGAG
>JAJLWW010000026.1:0-35289 GCA_030570935.1 Geotrichum klebahnii | reverse complement strand
AAAATAACAGGAAAATACTATCAAATAGCATATAAGAGCTCGTGGTGAGGGTAAAAAAAAACGAAAAAAGAAAATAATCAAGTTGAAAAAGAAATGAAAGGTAAAACCAAAATCCAAAAGATTGGATGTGTGAATAACCATCTAGACTTAAAAAGGAAAACAGACTGTTTGAAAAAGAAAGAAGCTTGTAGGGCAGGGGTATGTGACATTGTAAAAAACGACAGGCACTGAGTAATTATGCTGGAGAAATCAAGTAAGAAAAAAAAGAAAAAGAAAAAGAAAGTTTCTGTTGGGCCCAAAAGAGACAAAAACACAGGAAACAAAAAAAATAAAAAAAGACCAAAGGTGAAAAAGAGTGTAAACAACAAAAATTGGTTGGCTTGTTATATTGTTTACATTGTTTAATTTATTTCATTTACTATCACTATTATATTTATTACCTTTATTATTTATTCATGATTTTATTATTATGAATTTTTGCCTGCTATTTCTATTTCTTGGCGTTACTTTGGTTAAGTTGTAAAAAGAGTGAAGTGTAAACAACACAGGCAACGTAGCGAGAACGACCAAAACACTCGAACAGTGCCCTAGCCCAAATACATATATTACAAAAGTTTATTGGGAGAGCGACATGACGAGATTCAGATTAGCGGAGGAGGCAAAAAGTGAAGAGTTGAGTGAGATTTCAAGAGTTGGATGAACTTGAGAAGCTGGAGGAACTTGAAAGTTGGATGGGCTTGGAGAGTTGAATGGTTCGGAGCAGTGATGTCACTGATGGTTATAACGATTACGACAAATATCAAAGTGGTAGTGAATAATAAAAAAAATAATAAAAATAATCAAGTCTAGAGTTGGTAAGAATAACGATGGCCAGCATACTTTGCTCTCAGCAACCACAATACCAAAATCAATTAGAGAAAAAGCGACTAGATGTTTAAACGATCGAGAATGAAAGCCATCTATCTGAGCATATTAAAACTTGTTTTAAAGCTCTTCAAATTCTTCCAAACTCAGCAGGCCATTTAGGCCAGTTAAGGCATTTAACATTTAGGGCTTCTTGGACAATTAGGGCAATTAGGGCCATTTAGGACGACCGTCGAGAGCAGTTAGGGCAGTTCGCAGATTTCGGGCTTTTATTTATTTTTATTTATTTTTATTATTTATTCAAAATCATACATTGTTTAATCCAAATTTTAAATACATTTATAGCAAAACATAGGACGGTTTTGGGCATCTAGATCCTGTTGCGTTTTCTGTTTCTGTTTTCTGGAAATTATACACCGTTTTACTGGATTTTCTCCATTTACAAGCAGGCAGGCAGGCAGGCAGCAGTAGATGCTAATGGGGTGGCCATATATTGGTTATATGTGGTTATAGTTTTATATGGTACCATGACTTATAGATTACTAATCACAAAATACAAAAAAACCTGTTGGTTGTAAAAAAGAAAGGAAAGCCTCCTAAAAAGCCTCGCCAAAAGTGACATTTGCTGCGCCATCGCCACGCGTCACGGGACTCCAAAGTTATGGACTATTGGGAAACGAAGATGCCCGTTGAGGTCGAACAAAGTTAAGTAGGATTCAAGGTTTGGAACTTCTTTTTTGAAGGCTGATTTGTAAGAAGGCTCCTTAAAGTTTTGTATGACTCTATAAGGTTATGCCTATATGACTATAAAGCTATAAATCTATGAATCTATAAGTCTACAAATCTATATAAGGCTATAAAACTATGAGTCGTGATAGGACTGTAGGACATGATAGATCTCCAAAAGAATATGTAAGGCTCCACAAATTTCTACAAGAATCTCGAAAGCTCTCTAGGGTCTATTAAGGCCTTCCACTGCTTATATATAGGATATACAGACTTCTCAAGACATTATTCATACCAGGCATTTCAACACTTGCTGAGATCTTTCAAAAGCTTCTCAAGGTTCATCAGGAATCCTTATGGCTCCGTATGCTTGGCTCAACATAGCTTAGCTCAAAATAGCTAAACAAAGCTCATCTTCGCATCATGGTCTGTTTAAACAGTGGCCGCGGCTGCACTTTCAAAATATATGGAAATAGAGAAAACTTTATAACGTTCTTTATCTTTGGCCCTTAAAACGGCCAGTCAGTAAGAGTCCTTCTGCCTTTCGTAAAACCCCTATCAAGCCTCATTATACACCATGAGTATCATCAAAAGCATGGAGGAAGGGGTTGCAATATATTAATAGCCATTTAATAGTTCAGTTGCAGATAAACTTTATCCATAATTTGCTGTCGAAGTTTTCGTTGTTAATGCCAACTCCAACAATTCAATTTAGAAACCTGATTGAGCTCGGCACCATGCCGTACCGCTCGTTTTATTTCATTTTATTTCATTTATTTGGTAATTTGATAGTTTCTAGTTAAGATGGAGGGCTTTTCTTGCTGTATTTCATCATTAAGATCATTTTGTACCGAGCTTGTTTGTATTTGATAAATTATATGCAATTTATTGATTTATTAATCTATATATATTTTATAAATTTTATTTTATTTCATTTCATTTATTTTAATTTATTTATTTAATTTCACTCGCCTCCTCTGTTAAAGTGCCGTGTTGTCGTTAACTTCGGACTATTCATTCTTGCATACTTTGATTACTCTCGTTCATGCATTTCTCTCACACACTTTCTCACTTGTGCCTTCATTCCTTCTTTCTACAGAAAAATCCCATATCAATGTCTAAATACTGAAATACCCCAATTGAAACTTTCTCAGGTCATTAATCTTCATACATAACATCATCATTATCACAATCTACGGTGTATCTGCTATTTTCTTTTTTCATCATGTTTTTCTTTTCCTTTTTCTTACTGTGCATATCATCTTATTCCAGAATCGTGGTGGTGGGAAAGGTCAAATAGATGCGCATTCTTGATTCTGATTGGCTGATGTGAAAATGTCTTTATTCAAGGTCCAGATGAATATATTTTTTTTAAAAAATTTATCTTTTATATTTTATATTGTGTATTTTAATTTTTATATTTAAATTTAAATTTAAATTTAAATTTTATTTTCGTTTTTAAAATTTATTTTATTTTAAATTGATTTTTTGTATTTCATTTTGGTTCTACTAAATTATTGAGGGCGTGTCATGACCACTCCACTAACCACCCCCCAAAAAACCATCTTTTTTATTTTTATTTTTATTTTTATTTCCTATCTGACACTATTTTATTTATTTCTCATGTATTAGTTCTTTTTATTATTATCATCATTATGTGAGCTATTTACATTACTTTTATTTCCCTGGTTTTGATTGTCTCCCTAAAAGCATAAACAAGATCAACTTATTCTTTTTTTAATGGTTATTTTTCTATCCTTTATATATATAATTTATGACAATTTATCCATTATATACGCGTTGTTAAATAACTATCCTTTTTATATATCTGAATCAATTTTAAATAAACAGCATTTCCTTAAATTCATCAAATAAAAACTCAAGAAAAAAACTTATTTATTTATTAATATTTTATCTCTTTCTATCATGTTTCTCATTAAGGAAATGTCTCAAATTTCAGTGTTTGTTTCGTGTTCCTTGCATGGAAAAATAACAACAATTTAATGAATAAATGTGAATAGACCATACAAAAAATTGCAACAAATCACAAAATCACAAAATTGCAAAAAAATCACGAAATATCAAAAACATTCACCACAATCTCAATCTTAAGATTACAGAATAAAAACTTCAGTTGTTCCTAAAATTTTCACTTTTCACTATTCACTTTTGACTTTTATGTCAACTACACTCTACCCTAACATATTTCTTAATCACACATATCTGGGTCACATATCTGGGTCACACATACTTGGATCTCGTATATTGGTCAAACTTAAACATTCCGTAATTGAAGTTATTTTCTCCCACCATATTAAACGACTTGAATGCAACTGGGACCCTGTTTGACACTTTGTTTCTCGTCTCCATCGAATGTTAAAAGACTAATAATGAATATTCTCAATTATGCTTTAAGTGATTCGTGAAAAGCCTGTTTTTTTAATATTTGATTTGGTAATATTACTCTCTTTCCTTTTAGTTTATTTCGTTCCCTTCATCTTCATCTCTTCTTTTGTGTTTTTCTTTCATGTGTTTATTTGACCCTTCATACTTGGTTTACTTTTCTCTTCGCCTTGCTACCTCTCATCTTTGAATATAGCAAAAGCACATCACTTCCTTTTCTGTGTCAAAAATACGCCAATTCTTCAAGACATCGAACCTTCTTGGGCTGGCTGACTGGCTATTTGTATATTCATAATATAAGCAAGCATTTAAAATCTGTACAAGATAAATATATATAATGTTACTATTCATATACTGCTTTCGCCACTTTCTCGTGTGCTCATTCATGGTTTCTATATTCCGTGCTACATTCTCTATCAATGTGCATTGTAGATATATTATATTCATAATCTGGCCTTACCTTTTGGTCATATTCCACTTACTACATTCCACTTAGTGTAGTATTCCATTTCATCTTAGGCAAGTCCGTAAGTTCCGTAAGTTTTATATAAGTTTGTAAGTTATGTTGCCTGTTCCATAGAGTCATGAAAAGAGTACGAGCAAAAAAACAAAAAAACAAAAAAACAAAAAAACAAACAAACAATAAGAAGGATATAATATTGAGGAACCATAATAAGAGAACTTACTCGGAATTTTTTGATGGATTAAGGGATGGTGAGTTTAACTTGGATTATTGAATGGAAAAAAAAAATACAGTCATTTTAAAGTTCATCTACTGATTTTGTTAATAATTTTTTCCAATTAATTGTTTGCATAATACTTTACTCAATACAAAAATAAAACATAACTTCAATAAGTCCAGGTTGCTGTTCAACGACAATATCGACAATAACGAACGAGAAGATTAAATTTACATAGCCAATAAACAAATTAAATACCAACTTTTAGTGTTAACTCAGAACATAAATTGAACAAAATGCTGAAGTCGTACTGAGATCTTAACTAAACTCTTAACTTTTATATATTAAAACATTTTCAAAATTCATTTAACAGTCATACACAAATGCTATTTATTGTACCTTGGGTAGCCCCAATATTTCACTGCATTTATTTACCTTGTTTTACCTAAACACTTTCCATTTTTCACTTTCCATTTTTCTCACCTCTATTCCTGCTCACTTCTCAACTACCAGTGTCATGCAACAGATCATTCAAGAGATTATTGAGCTGTTCTTCATTCTCTTCGTATTCTGAAATTTCTCTGGCTGAAACCACACTGCCACTTACATTAAGCCTGCTTCCCCCATTGCTCACAGCTCCAACCTCACTCCCTCCTTTCCCATTAACCTCCGTATAACCATCTCCAAATATCAAGCCATGCATACCATCCACCCCCCCGTTTACTTTGAGCCCTAGTTCCCCGCTTCCACTGCTGTCGCTGCTGCCATTGCCGACAACACCATCTTGACCACTGACACTTCCAATCTTAATTCTTGTAGAACCAACTGATGTTCCAACTGATGGTCCGCCAATTGCCGTAGTTAGATCACCTCCATAGTCATCCATTGGCTCATCATCGTTTCGAAGCATCACGTCATTCAATCTATAAAGAGGCCCACTAAATTCCACAAAACAGTTGGGTGAACTTTCCAGAATCATTGAAATATCTTCAACCGTGATCACATCCTCTTGATCTGACGATCGCCGTTTTACCTTTTCAAATGCTTGTTGAACCAAGTCTTTCAAGTAATGCTCTAATCCAGCTAACATAAGCTCTGTACTACCTGAGTCAACACCTTGTAACAATCCGTGCTCTAATGATACTCCCAGCATTCGTACTCCCAGCGCACTAGCATCTGGCAATTCATAAGAGTCTGTCAATAACGGTGCATCGTATCCATGTGTAATTTCCTGAGTCCATACTTGAGGATCTATCCAATTGTTAGTACCCTAGCCAATCCCACTCTTTATAAACTTACTACTTGCAGCTGGCACTGCTTTGTTACTCCCTGATGCTGATTTTCCTCCACCAGTATCACCTTTTTCTTGCCCTGTACTTGCACCACCATCTTTGTTTTCCTTTTCATTTAGTAGCGGAATTTTAGGCAGCATCGCCTGCCGCGTGGCTATGATAGTAGAAGGTTGTGTGGGCTTGGACGTGTCCTGCATATATGGTTAATTTCACCACGCGTAAATGCTAATAGTTGTTGCTTTACTTACTCTTGCAATAGCTTTAATTCTTTTTCGTTCTCTCACAGACAACCCCATGATATCACTCTTTAGCTTGGCAAGCTCACTATCAGCTTGATGTGTATACGATTCATCATGATGCTTTCGACTCCAACCTTTTAATGATCCCCCATGAGCAGGCGATTCTTGTAACGCGTTTGTCAGGTTTGCAAGTAAAAACCGATTATGTAGTCGAAGTGTCTTTTTGTCAAGAATATGCTGTAGTTCCTCTTCCAGTTCCAGCCGAGTCAGTTTTCCTACAAAAAATCGTTAGAATAATGGTTTAGAATAGCCTTGGTTAAACGATTCATCTTCCCACCTATTAAAAAATGTGTAATTACATCTCGATATCGGTCCCAGTTAGAACCCATGTTGGCTTGAAACTCCGTCATTAAGCTGTCAACCTCAATCCGCTTGGGTGATGCCTTTCCATTCGCGTTGCTATTGTTGATGCTGTTGCTATTGCTGTTGCTGCTGCTGTTGTTACCACTGATGCTAGTAGCACTCGTACTCTTATTCCCACCATTGATACCAACTGTGCTTGATGCACTTGGCGAGTCAACAGTATTTGTAGCAGCAGAGACCATATCGTGATTGTCAAGTATGATTAGTTGGCGTTACTGGTTAATATAATCCTATGTATCTCATATATTTTGCCTGGCTTAGTTCATATTTTTATTTTTATTTTTCAATATCGGAGCTAATTTTTTGTTCTTTTTCGGTTGGTAAATATTTCTTAGATTCTGATATGAGTTTGTGAGTGTTGTTTGGTGGATAATCCCAGGAAGGAGAGAAGAAGGTGAAAGCACAGTTTATATCATGAGCCCTAGCCCTATATTATAACGCCTTAGCCCATGGAAGGTATGATCACCATCCAAGTGTGAAGGCATACGATGGGATGAGATTTATGGACTATGGAGATAAAATTATGAAGGAAAGTTAATAAACCTGGGCTAGCTAGCATTGTTGAAGAATGGTTGTAAACAATAATTACAATAGGGAGCAGTTGGGTTATAGGCCAAGCTCAAGTTCAGTTCAAGAAGAGTGAAAAAAAACCAACCAGTTGTACCAAAGCTTGGTTCACATAATATTTAGCTCATTGGAAATATTTAAATTCATATGTTTATATTACTGATATTTCAATAAGGTAGAAGTAGATGTATTAGTATTTTTCATGCTCGATAGTTCTTTGTTTTCTTCTGGAGCATACTCCAATAGGAGCATTAGGTATTCAAACAACTCATGATCGTTGAAAGAGCAAATTGATAATGAAGCAAAGTACGTAGATGAATATGAATCTTGGAAAAACCGCCCATTATATGAAATCAGTTAAGCAAGTCTTAAGAGCACTGAGAGTTGACTTCTATTATACGTTATACTTGGAAATCTAGTTATGGGGAAATATTACTCATTTCAATGCCGATCTTAACCGTTATATCGATTAATATAATCATATTCATGCTTAAACTAATTTTAATAAGAATAACCAGAATCCTGGAAATAAACAAAAGATTCATTCATGTTGTGTGTCAAGGATATTCTATACCTGGACGAGTTAGGATGCTAATCAAACAATTAAAACCGACAATATGCTTTAGGAAGCGATCTTGGCTACCTTAGACAATATATGTACCTTGTTAGATATAATAATGTCTGACCCGCCGCATCAAAATTACCGTTAAAGAATAGTAAAAAGTTAGATCGACGAGTAAAGTACCTGCGCTACTATTGCTCTTTGCGTTTTTACTGTTTATTGGAAAAAAAATTCAGATTGAACTTCCGTATTTCAGATATTTCTGGCGTTGAAAATAGAATGTTTTTGGATAATTTGCATTTACATCAACATAGAATCTAAATTTTGTAGGTAACCCTTGGTTACTGGGCTCGCTTCAACTTAGTTGAAAAAAAACATAGCTGTGGCAGATCTGATCTACAACAAGATTTGGAAAGCTATACGCCAAGGTTATCTAATGGCGAAACAGGTCATGAAGTATTTGAAACTCGGCCAAATCAAGATGCTTTACCACCAGAGTGTATTATGCTTTAGCTTTTCCTTGTTTTACACTTGAGGAGAAATAATACATTGAACTCTAATGGTGATAGTAGTGATAGTGTAATAGTGGTAGCAGTAAAAATAATAATAATAATAATAATAATAATAATAATAATAATAATAATAATAATAATAATAATAATAATAATAATAATCTCGAACGCTCAATGCGGTTAAAATTTTGGTCGACAATCAAGAATTCAAATTTACCATATTCCGAGGCAAAACCATTCATCCCCATTGTTTTTATTCCTTCTTCAGTTCTTTGTTCTTTTTAATCTTAGTGATCAATGTTGCAAAGCATTTGAAAATTAGTTCAGTCGTCGAAATTCTCATTTAAAGTAGAATAAAGTTAATTTTATGAAAATGATCAAGCTCATCAGTGCATGTAATAACAGATAAAGCAATCAAATGAAATCTTTTCATATACTCTCCATGTTCAAATACTTTGACATTACAATAATCAATCAAAAGACACCTCAACTTAGGGGCTTCGCAGTTACTGCTGCCATTTGAAGTAGTCCAATGTGTGGAGAATTCTACCCATCATATTACCAATCTTCACTTAATGATCTGTTACCGGTTAAGTTCTTTTAAACGTTGGTCTAAATTAGAAAACTCGAGCAGTGAGTTTCCTGTTTCCTATCTAATGCTCATTTTGACTAAAAACCATAGGCATGCCATTAAATTTCATTCTTTTATTCCTCTTTTGCACTCCCATTTCTGTTAGCTATTCCAGGGTGGAAATTTCAACCCTATTATTGCACTATAAATACTAACTTGAGAATAAATTGTACTAATTCCACTTCTCTTAAATTTTATTTATTTCAATATTTTTTGTATTTGATTTTTCCGGTTAATTCCAGGAGGCCTAAGAACTACACATCAACAATACAACTAACTAAGGACAGACAAACTAGGTCAAACAAACCAGGTCAAACTCTATAAACCAAAATAAGGTGAAATAAGAAACGAGACAAAGAAACCAAGAAGTATTAAGACCCAAAAAAAGACCCCATCAAACCCAAATTTTTCATGAGAAATAGACTTCCAGTGCTTTTTGACGTTTCTTGCATATATTTGATTGTTGTATTTACCAGGCTGTGGTGTGCTATCGATATGTAATTCTTCGCCTTTGGTTTCGATATTAGTTTTGGTTTCACGATTTTAAAATGGATTGTAGGTTTTGTTGTAGACTTGAGGAGATTTTCATGGGCTTCATTCAGACATGAAATCGTGTGAAATCATATACGACACAAACAAATGTTTTGTATTGTAGGCCGTACCCATTTGATTACGTTAGTGCTGGTAAATTAGCCTTACATCACATGACTAAATCGGATCAGTATAATTCACTTCGGCCCGATAAAAAATTATTTCAATCACGTGATCGGACATTGTTTCTCTAATATATACCAAGATCGTTTCTCGGATTTCAAACCTTCAAATTTATCTTCAATTCTTATTGACCGACAACCACATTGTACATCTAGATCTGCTGAATTATGTCTACGAGGCTACTGTTTTCGAGGTTAAGATCTTTAAACTCTTCACAAAGCCTTTCTATTCTCTCTCGTAATTTGCCACACTCTCCTACAGCATTCTTTCGACCTAGGTTCATTTCATCTACAAATCCCAGACATCATGGCCATCTAAATAAACCCAAGCCAGGAAAAGAGCTACACATAACATTCATTACCAAAGATGGTGAGCAATTAAATTGTGAAGCTGCTGAAGGCGATAATGTACTAGACATTGCACAGGCCCATAATTTGGATATGGAGGGAGCATGTGGCGGCTCCTGTGCTTGCTCAACTTGCCATGTTATTGTCGATCCCGAATATTATGACCGAATGGAAGAACCAGATGATGATGAAAACGATATGCTTGATCTAGCTTTCGGTCTTACTGAGACCTCTAGACTAGGTTGCCAGATTTATATGTCAAAAGATATTGATGGAATTCGGTTGGCTCTCCCATCAATGACTCGAAATTTTCAAGCACGAGATTTTGAGAAATAAAAGTGTTCTAAAACAGATTATTCTACCAAGATAATATATTTTCTTCGTTTTTCTGTTCTGTTTGGTTTTTTTGAATTGATTCTGGTTTCTTATGCTTACTCGCTTTGTATTATCATATATTTGATTGGCTCTTTCTCACTGTACATAGTTTTTTAAATTTACTACCTATCCAGATCTGATCAAGTCCAAGAATTTTTCTTTCGACATTTCTGTAGCTAGGAAAATGTTAGGTTTAATAGTTTAATAGCTTGCAAAATGTAGGCCTTACCTTTTTCTTCTTGTACAACATTTTTGGGACCGGATGAAGCGTCTGCTATCGAACTCCTTTGACTGGCTTGAATAGCATTAAACAATTTAACAACACCCCTCTGGGCCGTCTTTTTTAGTCGCTTTTCATGTTCCAGCAGTTCTTGCAGATTTTCACTGTCGGCAGAGTATAATGTCTTTATTCGGTCTTTATCCAGCCCACTTTTTTTCTCAGCAGCCAAAGCTCTCTTGGCCTTAGCTTCCAATCTTGACGACTCAATGTCTTTAGCGGTCTTTTTTGATCTCACTAAAATAGGATCTTTTCTATCATGGGCCTTGACCTTTGATCCCAAAATGGCGGTCATAGCTTTTGAGAAGGCTTCACTATCTGCCTTGCTCTTCTTGTCAACATGTTTATCTTGCTTATCTTCTTCTTCTTCTTCTTCTTCTTCTTCTTCTTCGCTTTCCTCTTCTGAAGATTCTTCTGCACTTCCATCAAACTCATCTTGATATTCAATTTCATCGCCAGATAGATTCTGGAAAGATTCGTTGTCACTTTCAGACTTTTCTAAAATAAAGCAATACAAATAAGAGGTTAAATCTTTAAGTATCCTAATCGGTCCAAATCACTCATACCTTTCATCTCTGCTGCCCTCTTGAATCCCATTGTATATATTCTTGAATGCTAATGAATGTCAAGAAAGACTTGGGAAAAATCTTAGAAAAAAAAACCGAAAAACTTGAAAAATTGGGAGTTTATGTAATTTCTTACACACATGTTACCACGACAACGGACGTAAACAAACATAATGTCGTTCACTCCAATTCCTATACTCTTCATGAACATCCTTCAGCTCATTGCCTGTCACAATTTTAATTCATTATCATTTCCTTCTACTAATAGTCAATTGTCTAAGCTTTATTTGCCATGGCCGAGTTAAGCATACCTTTAACTAGAGCTCGTGCTAAAAAGGGAGCAAGTATTTCAGCCCCAGGACTCCACTCAAGCATACCGAAGATGTCGCGAGTAGCTCTTCGTGAGACTTCAAATACTGTCATTACCTCTTCAGGACCTCCTCCTTCAACGAAAAGTACATTGAAGTCGAAACTTTCTTCACAATCCTCTATTCCTGCTTTGAAGTCATCTAGAAATGCTTTGAGGCCAAAGACTGCATCAGCGTCGATATCAAAAGTAAATCCAAATTCGTTATCAACTTCTCGGTCGAGACCTTCCCTAAACCCTTCTTCCCGTACTCTTTCTCATGCTCAACCGAAACCTTCCAATATAAAATCACCCATTACTGCTCCAACTACAGACATTAATACTGGAACTGGAAATAATTCAGATATTAATAAAAGTCTCGCTTTAGCCCAGGAAATGATCTCGATACAAAAGGAAAGAGAAAACCTTCTTGGAATTCAAATTAAATCTTTACAAGATGACAAAACTGAATTAGAACAAAATAAGTCAAAGATTCAAGAAGACTTTTCCGTACTGGAAAGGAATTCACATGCACTAATGCTTAAAATCAGTGAGTTGGAACACGCTGCTGAACTTACGGGAGAAAAACAGACTTATGCCAACGAACTGCGTGTTCGAGATTTAATTCATGAACACCAGGTTAATGTAAACAATTTACAACATAAGTTTAAAACTGAGTTGGAGTCTGCTTTAGAAAAATGCAAAAAAGAAGCCAGTATAAAAATTTCACACGAGGAACAATTAATGAAAGACAATCTCAAGGTCAAGGAAGAGGAACTAAGTAAGACATTAGAAAGAGAAAGAAATGCAAACAAAATGGCGATTGATAACATGACTGCCCTTTCCACTCAAACAGAAGCCGCGTTTCAATTAACCAAGAAGCAGATGGAAAAAGAAATCAATCAATTACAGGATGAGAGGAATGATTTTAAACGCAAATCTGAATCTTTAGAAGCTGAAATAGAAGCTACTAAGGTATGTTTTATAATCACCAAGTAACTTGAGCATTACAGCTAACCGATCTAGTTAAATCTTTCTACTTACCAAGCAGAAGCAGCAGACAACTTTTACACCTGCCAAGCTGAAATCAAACAGCTGAAAATTCAAGTAAATGAGCAACAGGAAACTATACACCAATTGAAATCAAATGTGGAGACTGCTGAAATGGAAAAAGCAAGGGCAAAGGAAAAATTATTCCACGCCGAAAATTCACGCCGCAAGTTGCATAACCAAATACAAGAACTTAAAGGAAATATTCGAGTCTTCTGTAGAGTCAGACCCTCGTTAACTGGAGAAAAAGGGCTTGCCGAACTCAACTTTCCAGATTCCGAGGAAGAAGGGCAGCAATTGCAACTAGCAGTTCAAAATATTAGTGGAGGGCTTACCAATAACGAATCTCCAAACAAAATTCATTCCTTCTCATTCGACAAGGTGTTTAACCCTTCATCAACCAATGAAACTATTTTCGAGGAAGTCTCCCAGTTAGTTCAGAGTGCTTTGGATGGTTTTAATGTGTGCATTTTTGCTTATGGTCAAACAGGATCAGGTAAAACGTTTACAATGTCATCAGCTACGAATGGAGTAATCCCTCTTGCTATCAACCAGATTTTTCAGTCTGCAGAGTCATTGAAAGAAATAGGCTGGGAATATGAATTTTACGGAGAATTTCTTGAAATATACAATGAAAAGATACTAGACTTGTTAAAGTCCGACGAAGTTGAAAAGAAATACGAAATTCGGCATGATCCATTAAAAAGAAACACTACCGTAACAGGTTTGACTAGTGTGAAATTAGATAATTCCGACCAAGCTTGCCTTGCCCTTGACAAAGCCTCTAGAAATCGCTCAGTAGCTGCTACACTGGCAAATGAGCGGTCTTCGCGATCACATAGTGTCTTCATTTTAAGACTGTCTGGTTTTAATAAAATTAGTGGTAAAACACTTAGTGGCGTCTTAAATCTGATTGATTTGGCTGGATCCGAACGCTTATCTCATTCACAAGTAACTGGAGATCGCTTGAAAGAGACTCAAGCTATCAACAAAAGTCTGAGCTCTCTCGGTGATGTTATTGGTGCACTTGGAAACGCAAAAGATGGGTCCCATATCCCATATAGAAATTCAAAGGTCAGGAGAAATATGTTGTAAAAATTTCCGTTCATTATTTTTTTGCTAACGATCTATTCCTTTAGTTGACTTATTTACTACAATACTCACTCTCTGGAAGTTCTAAGACGTTGATGATGGTTAACATATCACCACTTCAATCTCATGCTAATGAAACCATCAACTCATTACGCTTTGCTACCAAGGTAGGTTGCTGAACCTTGTGTCTCATGAATTAGAGTTAAGCTAATTTTCTTTAGGTAAACAATACACATGTGGGTAATTCTAAACGGTTAGCATAGTAATCTTCAAGCGCTTTTATTTTAATGGATTTATGACTTTTGATTTGTGTTGTACTTAAACCTTTGCAATGGGTGACTTAAGTTTGTTTTCTTTTAATTAATTTATTTACACAATTTTAGGAACTATATTCCGGCCCTCTAAGACCAGTTTGGAGTTGATGTCGTATCGCATATGATCCTCACTGTCATTATTGGGGTTACTTTCATCAAGTAGATAAGTTTTCAAATTTCCCTCCTCTAAAAGTTGAGTCCACTCCTCCGGAAAGTGTGTTGAAGCCCATGAAGACACATCTGTTTTACGGTTTTCAAGAAGAGTCCAGTTATACAACGCACTGATGGTATCCTTAGAAGGCTCAATTCCTTTGGTCGACATGCTCTTGGCAATGTCCAAAGCTCGGACATAGAATCCATGATAACAATTTGCAATAATGTATTGGCGGTAATTCTGGTCATCTGGGGCTTTACCACTTTCCAGTAAGGTGTGCCACATTTGCTCCACGTCCTGGATCGAGACCTTCGTACAAAGCTTCAACATAATGGTATAAGAGTCATTGTTTGGCCCCAAACCCTCAGGAAATGACAGAAGTTGAGACCAAATCTCAACGGCTTGTTGAGTGTTTTCAAGCTCACAATATGCATGCATAATTTCATTTAACACAAGAGTATCGGCATCAATAGAAGTATCCATTTTAAAAAACGTGTGTAATTCAAATACACCTTGTGAATACCCAGATTTACCAAACTCATGAAACAATAGCGAATATATTGCTTCATCTGGAGGCCTGGATCCTGTAAGTTTGCTGCTATTCCTCATATTTTTGAAAATTAGTAATGCTGCGTCTGGTCGACCTAATGCACAAAAATGCTTCATAATTCCAAAATATGAATCATATGGAGCATTGAAGTATTTTTCTGACAACCCATAAATCAGCCAAGAATCTTTGTAATTTTGACAAGATAGAGCGTAGGAATATAGTGAATCATAAATCTTTGGTTGTGCATCTCGAGGTATTGTTCTACTTTCATTCCCTAGTTCGTCTTCCAAAAACTTTTCACAATCTCCAACATAGTTATAGGATAGAAACAGTTTCAATAATGAAGCTTGAGCTTCATATCCCACAGTCTTGGTAAAGGTTCGAATTTTCTGGTAAATTTTGAATATTTCAAATACTTCAGATGACATAGAAGTGCACATGGCCACTATCAGATTTTCTAAAGATCTCAAATGTATACCCCCGGCCGACTCCCATTGTGACCCTTCCTTTAAACTATCTTGAAATAGTTGAATGGCCAACTCGACGTTATTATTGACCAAAGATGCGCTGATAAGAATTTCGTAAGTCTCCACACTACTATCTAGCCCATACTTATCAGAAACATTAGTTAGGAGATTTTTCAGTTCAAGTAGCTCATGATTGGCTTGGATTAAAATTTCAATAGCATTGTTTAACATTGATTCCGTAATTTCTTTTCCTCTAGATAGCGAAGAATCAAATATTTTCAAAAAGTTGGCACTATCAGGTTCGGAATACAAGGACCAATAAAAAGTGAGCTCCGTATCATTCACTCCAAGATCCTGGATTTTTTTTAATAACGTAGACACAACTTGTTGAGAACTAGAGTATTTCATATGTGCCACAGCGAGAAGTTTAAGGAACTCCACTTCAACTGAACCAGTACTAAAATTTAACGCAGATAGATTGATAGAACTATCAAAAAGTTTTAAAAAGTTTTGAGCTCCCCGCAAATCCCGATTTTCCAAAAATGCATCCAGAGCTAAAATCAAAGCAGTGATATTTGTATGCTGAGACTTCTCTTCGATAACATTTAGCTTCACAAACTCGTAAAACGCAGATTGTCGAGAAGCATCTTTTAGGTCGGAGGATTTTAAAGATTTCAAAGCAAACACCAATGCTTGATGTGAGGGAGCGCGACCTTGGATATGATATGATGAGAAGAGCAGAGGCAGACAAGCAAACCTAATGTTTGGACAATTTACTGCTTGAATTGCCAAATTAAAGTTGGTGTCACTGAGAGGACCATAGACATTTAAGATCCATTGCAAAAGCTTTTCTGCCTCCATAACCTTTTGTTGAGCATCCAAAAATTTCAAATACTCTAGACTTGATTCTAAATGTTGTTGCTTTGTTAATTCTTTAGTAGATTGGATGACGGAGAAAATTTTGGGCAGCAAATTAAGATCTACCAGGTCAGAAGAACCATTTCTAATAAGGGCATAGTAGACATTGCATAAGTCTTGAATGGACAAGGAAAATGAGGAAGAAGATTCTGATTCTTTTAACAGGAGTAAAACAGAAGTTTCGAGTAGCCCTTTATAGGTTGAGTATCCATTAGTGTGAGTGTGAGATGACGTTGAAGGCGGTAAACTGGTAAGAAGATCAAATAGATTGGATTTTATTAAATGATAATCCAATGAGTCCTTTCCTGGGGGTGCTGCCAATGATTCTTTTAACTGCCTAGCATTGTATGAAGCTTTTTCAATCCAGGATTTAGAGGGGTCTGATAATTGATCATTATCTAAGTTTTCCAGGGTTTCCCAAGATTCACTGGCTAAAGATTTCTTAACAAAAGAGCTGTATATTGTAGAAGGAGAAAATTTCCCTCTAGCCTTTGACGAATAAGCACGGATATTTTCTCTTCCAATGCAGATACAAGAGCTTTTACAGTGCCTTATTGCTAAAGCAGAAGTAATTCCAGACCAACAGTACGGAACTGGAGACGCTCTCAGTAAGTGCTTGACATATGGCATTTTAAGATGACCACCAGCTCATATCCAAGCTTGAGGTTTTGAGAAAAGAGTATCAGATCAAATGTAAGAATCTGGTATCTGGAGAAAGAGACATGGAATATTCTCACCTTATAAGGCAAGGGTTATAACACTATCAAATAGGAACAAAAGTATTGGACAGCCGTGCATATGATATAATCATTACATTAATTAATTACATAACAATAGAATGATGACCAATTATACCGAATTTGAACAAATTGGTCATGTGATGTGGGTCATGCTTTTGGCACGTGGATGTCAAACAAAGGTCATGGGAACTAAAATCTTTATTTATTTTTGACTGGTGGACAACGGGCATTTGACTGTTTTTTATTTTTATTATTTTTTTTCAATTAAATCTGAACTCCAAATTTATTTCTTCTCCTCAACTAACCTCATAAATATTTTTATACTTTCAGCTTCCTTCTTTTATCCTCCTTAATATCTTTTCTATATGATATTGAGTGCTCTCTTCGTTCTTTACTAGCATTTTTATTATCCCAATGCCTCCAGCACCTGGCATCGCAAAGCCATCTCCATCTCCATCTCCATCACAACACTCACAAAGCCAACTGCATCGTCAGGCTCAACGTAACCCGTCTTCTCGTCAGAGCCAGTTATCCAGCAATATCAGTTCAAATGATCAGAATTCTTCCACGCCAAATGTTCATCAACAGCCCCTTCACCAGCCAAGTACAACTCGACGGCAACATTCTCCTGCCCAACTATTTAGCCGTAAGCCTCCTCCTCCCAGTTCCCAATTTAACTTGAATTGTAGCCGTGGAGGAGAAGAATTACAAAGTAGTACACCGAGCGGCGCAGCGCCATCCGATTCAAAAAATGCTCCTCCCTCCTCAGCTCAATGTTCAACTTTGTTAAAACCGAATGGACCAATTTTAACTCTAAGTCCACAAATTATTGGATTGCTGGATCCCACACAGTTGGAAACAGTTTACTCCTTATGGACCGTGTTTTCAAAGTGTTCAGAAGCGTTAGAGAATGGTAGACGACTTGAAAACATGTCATGGAGGCTATGGAATAGAGAACTATTTCTCAACCCATTGGAGTTTAATCATAATGAGGGTACGTTAGAAGAACTACAGGCACGCTCCCCCTTAAACTTTTCGAACGAACAAGACCAGGATCCTCGAGTTTCTCAAAGTAGCCATTTACCAGACCAGGGCGAGCAAAAGTCGAGTTCAAACATATCTGTTCCGGATTTGCACCAAGTACCTAAATTGTCTTCTTCTGTCGAATCCTCTGCTTCGTCGTGCACTACTTCATCCAATAACAAAGGTTCTAATGATAAACTACCCACAACAAGACCTCTTTCGCCACAATTTCCGACGGTATCGATTTCAAAGAAGAATTCAGAGGAAGACTCAAGGAAAGCATTTCAGAAGAGGAAAGTGAAGCAGCTTTCAGCTGAAAAACTACGAGAATTGCTTAAATTATTCAATCCTGATTCTCAAGATGAATATTTGAAGCCCATTGGGACAAAACGTACACTCCATGTGTCCCCTAAGGACCCTAAAGTTCAGTCCAGTGGTACCATGGACGAGCAGAATTCCAGCCCCGCATCATGTAGTTCTCAATTCTCACAGGACTCAACTACACCACAGCCTTCCAATACTAATTCATTTAACACCTCCTTGAGGTCCAACCCTTCAATTAATGATCGAAAGAGTTCCTCATTATTTCAAAATCCCCCACCCTCCCAAAATCACATGCCACAACAGCATTACCGAGCCGACTTTACTTCAAATAAATCCAATCTCTCACTGGGAAAGCATTCCGCCTCTAAAAGAAACTCGCAAGTTTCATTACAAAATGTTACTAAACAACCTTCAGAACCCAGACCCAATGTGCAACACTCTCACACTAATAATACTTTCAAAAAACCGTCGCCTAAGCTGCTTAATTCAAATAAGTTTCCATCTCATAACAGCCATGAATCTACTCAAAAGTTACCTGTCTTGCCAACAGCACCAAAAGTACCCTCTAATTTATCTATGACACACCTAACAACAAAAAGCTCCAGCAATATTGCTCAACCAACTTCAAACGCAAAGCTTCTTAGGACTAATTCCTCCTTATTTCAGAATAGAGAAGTTACTAAGCGACCATCACTGTTTTCACAGCCCAGTCAATTATCTAAGCAGCTCCCGCAAGAAGCTTCAAAGTCCAATATTTCAGAAAGACTAGCAAATCAAAAAGCTTCTACTTCTAAACAGTCACTTTCTGAATATTCTGACATCGATTCTAGCGACCATAATGATGCCTCGGACACTGACGCGGATTCGGAATCTGGATCTGATTTTGAAGGAATTGATTCAAATGGATCTAGACTCACGTATAAAAACCGAACATCGACCTCCACATCAATCGTAAGAGGCTTTTCTCCTTCTGCTATTTCCGTGTCTGCTATTCCGAAGGGAAGTCGTTCCTCAGTTCAGCTTTCAAGTTCATCAACCTCTAAAGTTACAACGAAACCGACATCAATGTTTGAGATGACTAAGGCTCGTCCGGACAAAGTTCCACGAGAAAAGATGTTTTTTATTGAGTCTTCTTCTCCTTCAGAAAGTGAAAATGGAATGAACTCTTTATCATCGCAAGGAGGATTTTCTGAAGGTCCTCGCAAATTTAACTCAAGTGAAAGCTTGACCAACTTGGTGAATGCCGAACGACACGCCTCTCTATTTTCTCCTCAACCTACTGCTCAGTCTAATCCTCAACCTACTGCTCAGTCTAATCCTCAACCTCAAAATCAACCTCCGGCTCCATCTTCGACGCAAAGACCACAGGCATCATATTCACCAGATCCCAAATCAGTTATTGAACCTCTGGAGGCTGTTAGTGAGCACGATGATAGCGAAGTAGAAAATGACGAAGAAGGAGATGAAGAAGACGATGATTATGACGACGATTCTGCCTGGGACTCCGTTGACGATGAAAGCGATTCCGAATCTTTCGATGAAACAGCATTTATACGAGATGAAAGCAAACCTAAGCCTTTGGTTAGACCTTCTTTACTATCCTCATTATTTCTCAACAACCCGGAAAAACTCATCGAGGAACAAGAAGTACAAAATAGTAGTAGTTCAGTGGTTTCAGATCAACTGTATCGATCTCCTGAGGCTTTGCCTCAAACCCAAGGTTCAAGTCTAGATAAAAAGGGGTTTTCTTCTTTGGGTAGATCTCCTTCTGCTATTCGAGCTGGCTCAAATTTGTCAATGGCTGCAAGAGAGCCATCTCAAACTCGGAACAGCTTCACTTTGATGTCTCCGCGTACGACACGAAGGAACATGCTGGCTTCTGAACTTTCAGAATCAGTGCGGCGTGATCTTTTGTGGGAGCGTAAGCAGATCAGCACTCTTAACCCTGTTCGTATGTCATTTTCACAAGCAGCAGATGTGGGCTATAGTGATGATGGCCAAACCATGGAAGCTATAACAGCACTTGGAGAGCCAAGTGAGGAAGAAAAAGAATTAACTAAAAATGGTAAATCCTCATCTGCATCTGCCAAGGCAAAGCTAGTCCGGCGTCATACTTCTTCAGATGTTGCTGCACTAACTAAACGAAATCCACTGCCTAAATTGACCATGCCTGGCGAATCTTGGAAACAAGACTTAGAGGAGGATACTAAAGGAGATTTTAATTATCATGCTCGTGGATGGTAAATTCCCATCCAAATAATTGAATTCTCCTAATTGTCCTTTTACCAATTCCTCCTTGTTTTTTTTTTTAACTTTTTTTTCTTGCTTTTTATTTAGAATGCAATTTGAATGTTTTATTTATTATTATTCATGTATTTTATTATTTATTTATTATTCATTCATATTTATTTGCAGGCCTACACACTTCAGCGTCGATCATTATAGCTAAGTTTTACACATACTGTTTCTGTATGTTTTATATCTTGGATTGAGACAATAAGAAATAGAGTTTCCTCTCATTATTTTAAATAAAATACTATGGATAAGCATTTGGAAAGTAAAGACCTATACATTAATTGAGATTCAAATAAGTTGAATGCGTTTTCTGAAAGCATGAAAAAACCTTATCATGATTATGATAAAAATGTACATTGTTCAAACTGAAATCAATAACTAACAGAAACGAAAAAGTAAAACAAAAAAAAGCACATAACTTGGCGAAAGACAAAAGATTACATGTTAAAATAAATAAAATTAGGGCCAGTACTTGAGCCATTTTGGCAGATGTGGCCGTGTGGATGAGGATGCAAATGGGAAAGTGTGCCCTGAACCATGAATCAATGGGGGTGCAGACTCGAACGATGTCAGACTCTGAGGAGAAATAGCTCTATCAGTTGGACTAACAGTATTGAAAGTAGTATCACAATGGGTTATATCGCCGGTTTTGGGACAGGAGAAAAACGAATTAGATGACTGCCCCCTGAGTAGTAGGTCATCATGGTTAGGTTGCAAATAAATGCGAGGCGCTGCAGCCAATTCCGCGGCAGCTATAGTAGAAGGTGCATCAGGGACAGAAATTTTGGACTGAATGCCAATAGGGGAAAAAGCACCAATAGCTAATGAATCCGAAAATTGTTTAGCCAGCATATTAAGTGCTGGAAGACTATTACGCCGCTGTTGTGGAGAGTCTAAAATAAAATCGGTATACTCTGTGACAAGACCTTCTTTTTGCGACAACGGGCGCTTTTTGATTATTACTCTAGACTGCCGAATAAATAATTCTTCTTTCTCTTTCTGATTCTCTTTATGAGTGACAGTCTCAGCTTTTGCGTAATCATACCAATCCAAGTCCGGCTTGATCCCAGGTATAAAGCTGAGAGTTTTAGTATCGTTGGCCCAAGAAAATGATATATGTTTAGTGTAGGAATTTACTAAAGAGGCATCAAAAGTTTCAGGGCTCTCTGAGAGGTCTGCCACAATCTGGTTGACTGAATTGTAGCAAGATTCACAAGCAGCATATAGCCTTTTATATCTTATTTCAACACACTCATCTTCAGAATAAGATAATGCTTCTCTACTGTTTGTGAAAACTCCAGGAATATCCATTTTGGAACTCTCAGGTGAATCTTTCAATTCACCATGGGTTTTAGTACCAATGGTTTTTTCAGCAGAACCATTTTTTAAGCTAGCAAAAAATTCCTCTTTATTGGGTTTTAAGAGTTTTTTCCAAATATTGATCAAATGAGCATAATTAGCATCCCGGTCAATCATGAATTCATTATTCATTAGCTCACATAGTGGAATATGGGCATTGATTTTATCAATCCCTGATACATGCCCTTCGGCGGATATGAGAAGTGTTATTTCAGAATCATTTTTGCCTTCAAGTGTAACATTTTTAAAATAATTCATTAACTCATCTTCATGTTGGTCAATAAATGCGTTCATGGGAATCATCCAAGGTTCTTTCAAACCAAACCTGGTACGGTTTGCAAACCCCATTAGTAGTTTTGTCACAAGTGTCAGGGATCGCTGCGCATGAACAACTTGATTGAACTTCGTAAGCCCAAATAGCTTAGGATTTAATAGGCCTGGACAAAAGAATCTTAAAAATAAAAACCCAGCAACGTAGTTGTATACAGATGAAGAAGATTGATGTAACTTAATTCTCAATTCAGAACTCAAGTGCCGAAATATGATTTTGAAACTTAGAGGCATGTCATCCACGGAAGTTCTAATAAGATTCCAAATTTGCAAAGCAACATCTAACATGAGGTCCTGATTGGCTTTGACTACATCTTCTGTAACAACAGAATCACTTGACTTGATTCTAGAAGGATCAATTTCAAGTTCTGGGCAATTGTCAACAAATTTGCGTACAAATGTTCCCACTGTCTTTTCAAGGTGGTCATTGCCCACTAATCTCATAAACCTCTCCAAGGATTTTGTTAAAACGCTATTCCCTCGAAATAACGTATTGTTCATGTTATTTTTGAATTCTAGCTGTTTCTTTGAACACTTATCATTGAAACAAGTATGCCCGTGCTTTTCGATAATAAAGTCGTGAATTTTGTTGATTTCTTGTGTTATCAAAGCAGACATCCAACTAATAGCAAGTTCAGAAGATGAAGTTGCCAATGCCATGTTCAAAAATAATCTGCTTATTGAATTCAAGTCACTCCGTTGGGCTTCATCTTCAGAGCGCACCATCAGGGTGAGATCGGTACAAGACAAGGACTTTAGCTCTCTCCTGATATCATCATAATACTCCCTAGGTGCTACCATTACTTCATCCATGTGAATTTTAAGACAAATTGATCCCTGTCCATTTTCAGTCTCAAATTTGTGCCACTTCTCCACATCTTCACTGGCCTTTAGGTCGGTGTGATCAAGTATAACTGTTCCTACCAACTTATCCCCTTTTGGATCATCTTGGCTACGGCTATGCAAATGTATAAAAAATTTAGGAATTGTGTGATTTGACAAACCACTCACCTCAAAGTCTTCTCGCCAAAAAGGGAATTTGGTTGGTTTTGAAATTGATGTTCTGCCCCATATTCTATTTGCGCAGCATATTTCGACGTAGAGTTCTGGAAATTGTTCCTTGGTTAACTCAGAGGGATAATTCATTTTGGCTTCTAGTACCCGAATGTTTAATTTTCTAGAAATTCGAATTGACTTCTTGGGGTTTGCGGTCGAAGGCGCATATACCTGGAGTCGAGCCAACCTTTTCAAAGCACGGTACCAGTTACCAAAATCTTCTTTGTTTCCAAATTTTAAATATAGTGCTGAGTCATTCCTACAAGAGGACGTCTCGGTATGCTTTATGAGGTCGCATGACCTTGTCTCCTCCTGACCTGCGAAGTTGGTATACGAATCAGTTGTAGGGTTACCAATATAAAGAACATTTGCAAGATAAAATACGGAAAAGTCAAGCCGTAGAACACCAGAAGCAAAAATGTTTTTGATATTTATTTGGTGAAGAATAATGCCCTCAGAATTCTGCAATTCCAATAAACCATTCTTCCGAATAATAGTAGTCACTTTAACCCAATTAGCAGGTGTGAATGGAGTGTATTTTTCCCTCTCATGGTGTGAACTTGCAAGTTGTGAGTCCGGCAAAGATATTTCTTCTGGCGGGGGTAAGTTCAAAAAAGGGGCATAAACATGAACATTACCCTTTAGTAGGATATCTTCCGAACGCTCCACATTAGATTCGGGCAAGTACAGTTTTGATTCTAATCCAGCTTGTTTAAGATTAGAGTGAAGGAAAAGCACGGCTATCCAGTTGCGGAAAATGTCAGTTTCTTTGGTATCGAAAAGAAGGGAAACCGTCTCGATTTCTTTTGACGAAGAAGATATGTCGATTATGACTTTATTCATATGTGCAGAGACCTTTGAAGCACGGACATCTAAAATACACTTGACTCCAATATTCTTTTCTGATAATTGTAATTGAGAGTCTTGCCGAATTACTCCAGTTCCCCTTGGTGACAACGTTAGTTAGGTTCATGGCCACCAAAATGCAAAAAAAAGGATAAACACTTACGAGATCCAGTATCCATTATCAATACAATAGCGAAGATTAGTCTCAGGTAGTGTACCGTTGGAATTCAACATTCTCTGGAAAATGTCCTGCTGTAACCTGCCAGCATCTAGATAGGCCATAAGAGTTAGATGATGAGTGCTAAGTAAATAGGAAGGAAGTTACATACCAAATTCGGAGAAGTTCTTTGAATTTTGACTTGAATGTAAGTTAGAGGTACTACTCATACTAGAGGGGTTGGGTGAAAAGGGGTAAGAAATTGCATTAGAGTGCGTGTGTGGGATCACAGAAGGGAAAACAGGCTGGTTGGGTTTTGAACGACTTTTTTGATGTCTGATGCCTCTTGCTGTGGATAGTAAAGATCGCTTGAAAGAGGAAACTTTAGGGTGCTCCATGGCCAAAATACGGGGAGGAAGAGATGTGTTTGACTGGTGGTCTTGTAGAGGATGTTTGGAAGAGACAGAGGAGGCAGAATGTGAGTGACCAATTGGTTGAGATTGGTAAAAAGATTTTGTCGTGAGTTTTACTTTTGAATCATTGTGAATATTCATGTTGGAATTGCCCTCATTCGAAAGGGTTGAGATCTGGGTGTATGATTGAGAATGAGGAAGCTGAGTAAAAGTTGAAGTGGAGGTGGATGCGGAAGTAGAAGTGACAGGAGAGCTAATAGTGTTGACAGAACAAGTGCTAGGGTAAGATGCATGAAGTGATGTTTCCGGATCCGATAAAAATTTAGAAGAATTTGAACTAGGGATGGAAATTAAAGAAGAAGAAAAAGACTCTTGACGGGATAAACTTAAGCCACTTTGGCTCCTAGAGCATCGGTCGGTAGAAGATTGAGGTAAATGACTCGAAACAGGGAATCCAGCCAGAAGGTTAGAATTTGGTTGGGAGCTGTTTCCAGAAGAAGCATCTGTCACACCATTCTTTGAAAGCTTACTTGAAATAGAAGGTAATCGTTCATTGTCGGTACCGACCAAGGAAGAAGACGGGGAAGAACGCTGGGGCTGAGAACATTTTTTCAAATCTGCGGTATATGTTACATTGCTTGACGTCTCTGAAGAGATGGAAGAGCAAGAATCTTCAAATTGGCAATGAGGAACTGAAGAAGTGGACGAAGAAGTGTTTGAAGAGTTGGACGATGCGGAAGATGTTGAAGAGGATGACGATGAGGACGCAGAAGAGACTTTGCGTCCAAACTTCTTAATAGACCTTAGTCGCAAGGATTTGGAAGGGTTAATACTTTTCCGGGTTCGATTGCTATTACCAGTATTTTCACCCCCATTACGAAAAGTTTCCATGACGAACGTATCTAATCTAAGATGAAAAGCAGTGTGGAAGGGGAGGAAGTATAGATTTATTTTTTTAGAGTGAAAAAATATTCTAGAAGAAATGAAGGTGAAGAATAGATGCTTAGCGGCTAGAGTAGCAGGGTGGTTCTATGCAAAGAAGCGATTGGAAATGGGTTACTAAAAGGCTGGAAAGACGGGGATGCCAAATAAACCGAGAAAACCCAAGGGGCATGAACACAGAAATAAAGGCTTTTAATGGTCAAATGGATTAAAAAAGTCGAGGGATTAAAAGTGTTTGAAACCTAAGGTACTAGAGATACTAGTAGAACCAAAATAAAAGGGTATAAAATGACAAGTCTAGTAACGTTTTGGGTTCAGTTTAACTTTTTGTTGTGGTTATGATTTTCGCTCTTGGTCTGGGTCTAGGGTCTGTAAAAAGGTCGAAAGGAGGTATGGAAGTGTATCGAAGCTTACTAAAAGGGAAGAGATATAAATTTTAAAGCGAAAGAAAAATGAATAGAAATGACGATAGTAGTTAAAAGAGAGGATCAGTGAAAGAAAGAAAGAAGAAGAAAAAAAAAAAGGAAGGAGAAGAGGAGGAAGTGAATAAGATGGGTAGCGATAGAATTCCCGTTTCCTTGGAGTTTAAGTTATAAAACCGTGCTAATATTGTTTAATATTGTTAATTGCTAGGCAGCACACCAGCAGCAGCACCGTATATTTTCATGATGTGTTTTATTTTATTTTATTATTTATTTGAAAATAAAGTTTGGTCTAGAATAATAAATGATAATAATAATAAGAAGAAGAATGAAATTTGAATATAATTTGAATAAAATTTGAGTAAATTTCTTCAATTTGTATGAATTTGAATTTAAATTGAATGGGTTTGTGTGGCATTGAAATGGGTTTTTGTGGGTTTGAAAATGGATTTGTATGGTATTTGTATGAGAATTTGTAAGGAATTTGTGTGGAACTTTGCCGCTGAATTTGTTTTTTCTTGAGTTTTGTTCATTTTTGTTCATTTTTGTTAATTTTGTTAATTTTGTTTTATTATTATTCTGGTTTGGCCTTCTAAAACTTGTCCATATCATTGAATATCCTTGAATACCACTGACAAAGAAAAGAGACCCTTGAAAAATAGAATGAAATAAGATAAGATGACATAGTCAAATACATATATCACAGTGTATAACAGAACATTAAATTTCAGAATACCTCAGTAGGCTCAGAAAGCATAAAAGAGCCCCATCATATCTGCGGGAGAATGGTTTCTTCCGATTGACCAAAAAAATAATGGAAATAAGAACAACAATAAGATTATATATGATTAGTCAAAGCTTAGAAAAAACGAAAATCTAACTTAGTTATAGGTATTCTAGAATCTTTCCCAATAGGTATGTACGTTCCACGTGATTTTAAAATTCATTTTGGCCTTCCGAGAGAAACGCGAAAATGAAACACAATAAAAAAATAAAAAAATAAAAAATCTTGATTTTTACTATGGAAAACACTGCGGGGGAATATGAAAGAAGAGCTCAGCTAAGTCAGAGAAAGGAGGAGCTTGAAAGGTGGTCGGAATTGAAATATAGAGGGGTCTTCATTTAAAAAGAGGCCTTGATCACAGTGAAGAAAATCAATTATCCTTAACCAGCACACACTACTTTCATATCATCATCATCATGTTCAGATCAAGAATCATCAAGCAATCATTCAGATCCTACTCATCTTCCATAGCCTCCGAAATCAAACTAAGAGGTCCTTGGTATTATCCAAATGAACCTATTTCATCTAGTCATGTTGAAAAATTAAATACTTCATTCGCTGGCTACATTCCTTCTCAAACTTCTCCTTTCCAAGAAGGTCAAATCCTTCCTGCTGGCTTCCACTTGATATTCTTCAACAACACAAGTCCAGAGTCAGACTTGGCATCAGATGGCTATCATAAAGACCAAGCTCCTGATGAATCAAAGTTCCCTGCTCGTATGTGGCTAGGCGGAAGTGTCGAATTTAACCATGATGCTAAACAATTGAGGGTTGGCTCTAGTTGTTCAGCCATGGAACAAATCAACTCTACTCGTTTCTTATCAACCGAAGCAGGGCCCAGCACTGTGGAACGGCTCGATGTTGTCCTTGACCGATTTTTATACGGTTCAGGTTTGACAGCCTCCCAAATGGATCCTTCCAACCCTTCACAACAGTGGGCTATTAAAGAAACACGGTCTATTGCGTATTTTTGTCCTCAAGCTGGTGTTAAAAGAGGATCAAATTTTAATAGGTTTTTGAAACCTCCTTCAGGAGCTACACATAGACTCTCTTTAACTCCATCAAATGTGCTGCTCTTTAGGTACTCTGCTTTGACTTTCAATAGTCATCGTATTCACTATGACCCGCTATATAGCCAGCAAGTTGAGGGTCTGCCTGATTGTATCGTTCATGGACCTCTTTCTCTTTCATTACTAATGAACTGGATAGCTTCTACCGTTCTATCGCCAGATGCAAAAATCAAATCCTTTTCTTATAAAAACCTTTTACCCATGTTTGTTAATCAAGAATTGACGCTTTGTGCTTCAGTTAACTCATCGGATAAGATTACTATCTGGATTGAAAATCAAAATGGTTCACTCACCATGACTGGATGTCTCAAGTTAAATTAAACGAAATTCAATTGTCTGAGCATTGAATGAGATACATAAATATATAAAATATATGCCATTGATACACTCAGCTCAGAGCACGACAAGAAGGCAGATCAGTATTCGTATACCAGCCATCTTCAAGTAATGAACGTTCAATTCCAGCCCAGTATTCACGCTTTGCTTTACTGGGGTTCTTGAGATCTATATCTGCCAATTTCAATCCGACCACAAATTCCTTACCCCCCACATTGACACATTTATCAGATTCTTTTCCAGTTTTAACGTCTAATTTACATCGGACAGATACAAACATTGTGCAATCACGGGCGGCGGTAGCAACCAAAAAATCTTCATCCAACTCCTCGCCTGTATTATTGTACCCCAGAATACCACGTTTGTCAAGCTGCTGTAACTTTTTTAATTTTCCAAGCAATGGAGATCGAAATAAAGCTGTGGCAACGATATCTGCCAATGGAAATTTATTAGGAACATACTCACTTGCCCCATCTAAGTATCGTTCAAAAGAGCGAAAAACTATATCGTAGTCGTCTGATACCAAGTCCAATGGGCAAATTCCTGGTTTCTTGCCTCTCTTAAATGCCAAAGCACACGTTCGGCATCTAATACTCTGCTCGCCACTATTTGGAGATTTTAGCAGCCACTTGGGTTTGAACTCGAGTACAACCTCTTGTAGCTCTCCATTATCGGGAGTAGAGCATAAAGTCAATAAACTTGATTTAATCTTGACGGTATTAGTCTTGAGGTTTGAGTCAAAGGCAGACTCCATTAGGAACGCATGTTCCTCGGCATCGTCTAGCGGAGTGTCGTTACGCTGAGTTTCTGCAGGTTCTCGTTCATTAATAGTTTTCACAAATCCTTGAGATAGGTTCACTAACCGAGTGCCGACATAATAATCTCCAAGAATAGGAATTACATTCTTTTGGTAAAATTCATTTACTCTTACAGTACTCGGACTACCTTCAACATATTTGCGTACTCTCAATAAAGTCCCTGAATATTGCGGAAGACGGGATTTCAAAATCATATTGGCTGCTCCTTCAGCAAAATACTCCCAGTCTTCTGGCTTCAGTTCTTCCTCGACTGGCATTCTTGATATAATAGAAATGAATATAAATGTAGTGAATTTTAGGTGTTAAAGTCGAGTGCAGTTGACAAGGCCATCGGAATTTGATCAAGATGATTATTAGTGATAAAACAGGACCACAAAGGGTAAGGGATATTTTCAGCCACTCCGTCTATCCTTTGACACTTACCCATCAACACCACCTTGAGTTTTGACGAAACTTCTATTGATTTTTCCATTGCACTCTCGATTTCTTTCAAACCAAATAAAAAAAAAAGCCATATTATTCTTGTTTATAATCTTTTGATTTTACTTAACCATATCACAATACTAGCTAAAGAAGTGACATCATGAATAATCAGATGAATATTGATCACGACGTTCCTACAATTCTTGCCACTCTAAGACTAGAGGCAGACCCTGATCTGGCTCCATTGTTTTATACCATAGAAGATCTTTGGGAAAGGAAGTATGTTTTCTATTAAATCAAGCGTATTTCAAATGTTTTTTTCTAATTCCCTACAGGCTATGGCATCAACTTACTGCAACCCTCAAAGAATTTTATAGTGACAGCCGAAGTGAGCCCCTCCGATTACGCTTGTTCACCCAATTCATTAGCATTTTTCAGAGGAAAATCAATCAATTAAGTCTGGTTACATTTGGACTTGCCGCCGCTGTCAAGTGCAGAGACTCTAATGAAGCTCTAACCTTCTTATCAAGTCTCTCCGATAAAGTTGATACACCTGAAACCTGGGACGCTCATGTCTTTGCTCAGATAGAAATTGCTCGAGTCAAGCTCCTCTTGAAGGATATTGATGGCGCTAAATCATTACTTGACTCAGCGACAAAAACACTAGAAAAATATGATTCGGTTGATCCTGTTATTAACGCTGCTTATTATGGCGTTTGGTCAGAGTACAACAAGACTAAAGCTGACTTTACAGCCTATTACCGCAATGCATTACTTTATTTAGCTTGTGTTAGCCTTGATGAAATTCCTGAATTGCAAAAGCAACAACGTGCTTATGATCTTGGTATTGCTGCGTTGTTGGGTGATAAGATCTACAACTTTGGAGAACTTTTGTTGCATCCTATTCTTGACAGCCTCAAGAACGGCGAGTACCAATGGCTGGTTGACCTTTTATATTCTCTCAATGATGGCAATGTTACTGCCTTTGAAAGTATATCTGGCCACCTCTCAAAACAACCTATTCTGCAAAATTCACTTCCTTTCCTTAGACAAAAGATTTGTCTGACGGCCTTAATCGAAGCAGTCTTTAAACGGCCCACTTCCAATCGCACACTATCTTTTGAGATTATTACAAAGGAGGCTCATTTGGTGTCAGATGAGGTGGAACACTTGGTAATGAAAGCTCTAAGTTTAGGTCTTCTTAAGGGATTCATAGATGAAGTTGCACAGACGGTTACCATTACATGGCTACAACCACGTGTTATGAACAGAGAGAACATCGAGAGCATGAGACAACGTTTGGTTCAATGGGACAACGATGTAAGTGGACTAAGTGAGTGGATGGAAGATGAGGGTAAGGAAGTATGGACCACAGCATAGAATATCTGGTTATGTACTAGTATATATTTTATTGTCTTTTTTATGTACTTAATTTACATTTAAAGACTTGAGTTTGTTGACCACGAATGATGGAGGCTGGTGGTCTAGTAGAATTGTAGCAGGGCCTTGGACTTTAACAAGTACATCATCTTGCCAAATGACTTGACTTACGCCGGCCTTAATAGCATTAGAGGCCCAGGTCCAATATTGCCCCAACAGCTCAAGTTTAGACTTGATGCTTTCAGGGATGAAATTGACGTTTTGCAAAAGTGATGTTAACTGAGGGCTTAATGTGTGAAAAAATGAAGGAAGAAATGATGTTAACGAAGGCAATGGGAGATGTGGAATTCGGTACAACGAGCGGGTTGGAAGTTCTTCGTCCGGGATATATGGAACGGTTAAGCCAATAATCGAGCTTGGTCTCAAAAACACTTGTTCATGTTTGTCCAGCTTGAACTCATAAATTGTACAGTCTGCTAAGATTGCAAGGTGGCCATTTTCACCAGACACGACTACAGGATTACTTCCTTCGTATAGAACTGAATTTAAAGCAGGGCGTAAAGACAATTGAGAACCGCACCACGCTAGCAAGGCATCACGCTTGATGATCCAGTTGTATGATTTTGATGGTGATATGAGGGCGTATGAAGATGTCTTTCCTTTCAACGCAGGTGCAGACATTAGCAAAGTCAAAGGATTACTAGCTGTTACCTTCTGATAAACCAATGGTAATGCGAATGGTGTCTTTTCTTCAATGGCAGCTCCTGCATTGGTATACTCTAAAGTTGAATTTGATTTGCTAGCATCACCTGTGATTCCCACAACAGCAGCATTCTTAAGAAACAGTGACGAAGAACTAGGTAGTGAAACATGTAGAGAATTAGGAAATGGGGATCCCAGAAGCTGGAACTCAGGTTCTGATGCAAACGGACCGGAACCAGAGATTTTGGGGACTGTTCTCAGTTGTTCTGAAATATCGGCATTAATATTCTCTGAAACAGCGCCATTATTAGATTCTGGAATTCTGTGTTCCGCAACCTGCTGTTGCAAAGCACTAGATGTAAACGGCCTTCTTAAACTGGTGATTGATAAGATCTTAAGATCAGCCTTGGCTGAAATCATCGTGATCAATGAGAAACGTCTATTAATCATACTCACGCAAATAGAAAAGTGGAAATAGAGTAAATTAAGGAAATTAACGCGAATTGATCATGCAGTTTGGCCCGAAAAGGTACCTGGGGTTGGTCGTGAAGTCTTCAAAAGGTATGAAGGATGAGGTGAAGCGTAAATATTAAATGGAAGAATAGAAGATGGTGGTGGGAAAAAAAAAGTAACATATCCCCATCTGGTTGATGGCCGTTTCCATCCCATCCAATGGTTGTTGATCTTTCCCTGCAGACCCAGCATCTGATCATCAATATTTTCACATTATACAAGTTGAGTAGGTCAAATTAAATATTTATGAATGGGTATAAAGAATCTTTTGAAGAAGTTCTCATGTTGAAGTTAAGCTTGAATAGGAATTAAATAACTGATTATCACTGATATACACGATACAAGTATATGAAGATTTTTTTATGCCCTTCGGGATGTAGTACTTGGGGTTGATGATGCCAGCTCACTAGACGTCACATTTGAACTGGCAATCTCGCTATTGTCCTTTTCAACTTTTTTTTCATCGTTGTCCTTTTGCTGCTGTTTGGCCTTTTCGATCTCAATCTCGTTGATGAACCATGTGATCGCTGCCCACAATCCAGAGGCGATAATGGTCAGAAAGATAAAATGGTAGTTCCACGTTGCGAAAAGAAGAAATCCAAGTGTCAGAAGAAGAGCTGCAAAAGACGCATGAGTAGCTTTAATAAGAGCAGGTGTGGTGCCAGGTGTTAAAATAGAGGTCCACAGCTCTTGAGTGAAATCAATAATGGCCGACATTGTTGAACGTAAAAGCAGGCAATATTATTAGCTAAACTAAGCTGAACTTGTCCTGAACAAGGTAATGAAAGTATAACAAACTTACACAGGCGAAAAGGACAAAAATCACTTGTGTAGAAATTATTATAACTAAGTTGCTAAATTGCACCCAAATGAAAGGCACTTATATACTTATATACCTTCGTGATGGCAAAATAGGTGGTGGCAGTCAGGAAAAAAAAAAATCATAATTGCCTAACTCAGCAGAAAGATCAGCCAAAAGTTAGAACTGTTCAAAGATATAAAAACACCTGAATCCTCCAACAATAATTATATCTTTCTACTATTCATTCTTCAGACTCAATTTGTATCTAATCAATTACTCAATTCCTTTCATTCAATTATTTTTTTAATTCATTTAACTTTTTTCAATTCTTTCGCCCAAAATGATGTACTCTCATGCTCCTCTCACTCATCCCGTTCAGCTTGCTCCTCCACAAAACAATGTGTTTACCCATCAGCAGTTAGCTTACTTTGATGGTAAGGTTAAATACAAAATGATGAGTATTTTACTAACATCCATCTCTAGGTGTTCAAAATCCCCGTATGTACGTTGCAGTCAAGGGTGTAGTTTTTGATGTTACCAAAAACGGATCTCATTACGCTCCTGGTCAGGGCTATCACATATTTGTTGGTAGAGATGCTTCCAGAGCTCTTGCAAAATCATCTTTGAACCTTCAAGATGCTCTGCCTTACTACTCTGACTTAACTCCCCAGGAATTAAGTGCTTTGGATGGTTGGTACCAGTACTTCTTGCAAAGATATAACATTATGGGAAGAGTTGCTTAAACTGAAATCCATATTTTCTAAATGATGGATACTATTTGTTGTACTGAAATAGGATCTGTATCACTTGAAGAAATAAACTGATTTTAAATAATGCTTTTTTATCCATTGTCAGTTTACAAAATGATACATGTCTCATAAAAAAATAAAAATAATAAAAAATAAATTATCGCCTAAGCCCAAACTAGTGAAAGCTAAGTGGACAAATCTTTGATCATGTGAAGAAATTTCCCAAAGTAAAAATGCTCAAAGTGGCCGTTTGTGACACTTTCTCGATGTTGACGAAACGAATTATCACTTCCTCTTTTTACTTCACTTTCATATACAATAAAACCTATTACAATTACTTGTTTCCGTATTACGGAATTGTGAGTTGCTTTAAATCATGAATTCGTTTCTAACACAATATTGTTTACTATTTTTTTTTTTTTTTTTTTGGATACTCTAGCTTTGAATATTTCTAGATCCGATGTTTGCTTTATTTTTGTTTCCATTAGAGATTGATACTGAAGAGACAACTCAAATCTAAATTTTATAAAAAAAAGCTGATGGAAAAAAGTGAACTTAAGTTTGTTAATATTTTTTGCCCTAATATATTTCATCCACATCTACATAACATCTTCAGAAAGTGCTCCAACCATAAGTTATCAAACATAATTCACATGTCTATGTCGATTACAACAAAAAAAATTATGACAGAATTAAATATTTAGAAACGAAATAAGTTCTGATCATCGATACAAGAGTAGTGATGTATACTATTTAGTCACATTTGAAAACCATGCAACGTTTTTTTCTTCTTTTTTTCAATAACTAAATTATTAAGTAAAATTCTCTCTTAAAATATGTCTCAAGTGAAATTTCAAGTAAATTTTTTTTTTTTTAATAGGAGTAAAAACACCCCAATTTATTTATTACCGAGTCAACTCACAAAGATAAGAAAAGAAATAAAAATTATATAAAAATAAAAAGAGTTGCTTAGCGATCTTCAGCTCAATGGCTATTAGACTCCGTCAATTTCAAAAAAGTTCAGTAAGATTTGGCTTTTCACCAAGTTGTTCATGTATACCTCGATTTAAGCCCAAAAAAGACCTCTGCATTTGCACTCCTCCTCCTCCTTAAAAAGAATTTGGAAGCCACTCCACGAGTCAAATATTGTCCATAAAAATGTCCAGTTAATGTTCAGTAGATTTATCACCCCATAGCAGCTAAGAAAGCCACAGTAGCCTGTAGGCCTTCTTTGCTATTAAGGAGCTTTGAATCAGAAAGTACCACGTTAAAAACCTTTTGCAAGGAAAAAACCCATGGAATACGCAATTTTGAATGAATGAATGAATGAATATATTTTTTGCCAGTTCAATCAGGCAGCTAAGTAAAGTATAAAGATATAATAGAAATAACAAAATAACATAAAATAAAAATAAACGATTACCAAGCACCTTCGAGAATTTCGTATTATTATCAGATCGTAGTTTTCACTACCATAGCCGTGTCGCATGAATTTAAGCTTTCGATTAATCTTTGGAGTCCCGCCTTCCAGTTGAAGGCACAATCAGAAGGTACCACGTAAAAAACCTTTTGCAAGGAAAAAACCCATGGAAAGAATAGTCAGCTAAAACGTTTAGCAAAGGGTGGGATTTGCATCCCTAGCATTCAAGAACGCTACAGTTGCCTGCAGCCCTTTCCTGCTGTTGAGAAGCTTGGATAGCTCCAAGGCTTCGGAGATCGGTCTTAAAAAAGACTCT